>SNQJ01S0066129.1:12979-26977 GCA_010110895.2 Picea sitchensis
AAAGAATTTAGGCGTCTTCAAGTTACAAACCATACCGATAGCGTAGGCTAATCAATGATTATCTTACTTATGGTTCCTTACTTGTCTGGTTATCTTCCTCTTACAATCCCTTACGGTTCCCACCCCTTACGCTTACCACCGAATTAATATAATCATGTCCCCAAAAATAACATCATATCCAAGTTGTCCAATAAAAAATGCTCAAATGAATGATGTCGTCCAAAACAGTGCCAAATATATGCTTGTTGTTCAAAACTTTATCAAAATAAAAATATTATCTTCAACATAAAAAACAACCTCAATTATCAAAATCCATATTTACTATGCGAGGCATTGGGCCTCTTCTCACTGTTGTCCCCTTCTGAAAAAGCTCATCCTGTAGAAATATTCAATGAATCATGAAAATTTGTTAATAATCCATGCATGAAACTCTACCTAAATAAAATTGAAAGTTGGCTCTATTATCCACCACATAACACATGCAATCCATCCATTAAAACTTCATCAATCAATTTCCATCTGAACATGGAGTGATAGGGTCATTGGGAATATGAGGGGTTTGTAATGTGAGAAAGATATAGTATGGATGGGACAAGATACAGGGATATTGCTCAAGCAATCACAGAAATAATCAAATTATGTATATATATCCAACTCTCAGTCATCAGTCATCAACTAAACTCCATATCCATTGTTTTCATATAGATTTATCCTTTAAAATGCTTAATAATAGAACAAGGAGTGTTATAAGTGTATTTGGGAAAATGAAGGGAATGTAATGTGAGAAAAATGATACAATGAAAGGGAACCCAATGGTTATTGTTCTATCATTTTCCATATAAAACATTACCATTACCATCAACAACAAAATTACCAACGCTTCTCTATTTCAAAATTTAAATCCAATATTGTTGTTTCAAAACTCCAAGACTATTCACTGTGCATTTTTAAATTGTATTCACAGAGTTCATTTAATAAATGATTGTCCCAAGAAACATTCAACAACTATAATCATATCACATCCAGTGCACCATATGGCCAAGAAATCCCAATAATCCAACAACAAACCTAACAGATGATGTATGGACAGAAGTCTGAAACCCAGTGCAATCAGTATTCTTTAATCATTACACAGTTTCTCGAAATCGACCAAAAATACCCATGTGGGTAATAAAACAATCCAACTGATATTGTAATGTACATAAAAAAATATTTCATGTTTGCATAGTTCATTCAGCAAATATAATTTGTCAGCAGAGACATTCTATTCAACCAAAAAATCGACCACCTCAAGCATGATAACACAACACGACCATCACTCTTTAACATTGTCTTTCAATATTTTCTTATAACATACTGTATTTATCATCGAATGAGAATGGTATTAATTCTAACACCATCGAGTAAATAAATCGACAAAACCCCATGAAAAAAGAGATGTGAACAATGAACTTATCCAATGTTGGATTAGTCACCCTTACACAGTCATCTCATTCAGGGTTTGAGATACCATTCATCAAAAGTAATGAGAAATGAGAAAGCAAGAGGGAAAACACTTCGAGGGTTTATCCCAAAACGAGACTTCGACCACCTTTTACCACCACAAATTTCCCCATACCTCTTCACAGACCTTTTATGGCATCCATAAGAAAACATACCAATGATATATACAAATAATTGATAGACAGGGGTTACAAATAATCCATAGGTGCGCAATAACACCATTTTTATATCAGAGAGACAAGAATACACCAAATAACCAGAGATGAATCAAACCTAGGCCACTTCCACCACAACTTTTTCCAACGGGTAGAGAAACAAAACAACCATAATTTCATTCAACAGAGAGAGATATTCAATTGTGAATTAGTTTTCACATAAACGCCAACAGATATTAACTTCATTCGAAAACCATTACATAGTTGAAAAACCGCATTCCATAAAATTTGGAAAAACACAGACTCTAAGTGAATGTAAGAGCCAACTTTTGATTAAATTAATGAGCAGAGCAATAATTCATGGATTGAGCAGCAAGAACATTCATACTTGGATGAAAAATGCCAAGGAGAATCAACAAAACCTGATTATTTATTCCAAACCTGAGCAACACAGAGGCAACACCAACCCAAAAAATGACCAAATGCGAACATAGCAAGGGTAGCGACCATTGAGGTAAGTTAGAGAAATTTGCAATTACTGCACGTCATATCCACATTTAATCCATCACCCATAACCCAATACAAGTGTGCTAGCACATACATCGCATAATCCACCATAGAAATACCAAATTCAATGCAAGTTGGATACGCCACCATTTTACTATGTTTTCAAACTTAATGTGTGTGCCAACCCTTTTTGTACCAAAATATTATATGTCCACACTTGCTAGCGAAACCATGCCACAAACATATGACTTTTAAATTTAAACAATGATGCATAACCCTCTAACACTAAAACATAGTAACACAATGCCATAACCATATACAACTTCAAGTATGGAGTTTAAATTCTCATTCAATCTATGTGCAGCATAATAGAACCATGATGATCATCAAGTAAATGTTATTTATGTTTTAATCAAATCGCCAATAGGCCTATTGTTTTCCATTTTGTTTTAAAGAGCGATTTCAAGACAATAAACTGTAGAGATTATTTCACAACCAAGACATGAGCACATAAGAGACGAGTCATCCTTCATCATATTCACACTTGGGGTCCCACCTATCTAGCATATTATTAATTATACATAAATAATAAGGCATTGCAACCAATTTTCATGCAGGTACCCTACATTGCACTTTTGGGCGTCAACAAAGTGGTGACTCCACACTGAAATCTATTTCCAATAGATTAAGAACTCAAAATGTCCGGTTTCATAGACCACACAAAAAAAAATTACTGAAGAGAATAGTTATGCAAAAGGGGGAAGAAGATGATTTAAGGGAAATAATGAAACGAGACTTTGGGAATTAATTATGAAAAGTGGTACGTATGAGGGGGTTTGGTCCTATATGCACATCTGATCAATATGTAACGCATAGTACTTCTTAGAGTTTCATGGAAAAAAATTTATGATATGCTCTTTTGAATCTTAGGATGGAGGGAAGAAAGGGATAGCATAAATAGAGAAGAAGACAAAATCAACTATCCTACAACAGTGTTGAAGGAAAAATAAATTTCAGCGATGTCTAAAAGGATGGCATCGTGTTAACTGTGTATATCTTATTTCTTATTGATTAACAATACTTACATATTGACATTGTTATGCAAAAAATGATCTAGGCTTTATTTATGATAAATTAAAAAAAAAAAAAACAATGGAAATTAAAAACCCAACAAACCAAAATAAAAGGCAAACAATAAAACAAAAAACTATATACATAAGTCAATTCAAATAAGCGTTAATTATTAGACAAGTTCCACATAATGTTTCAAGTGGGAACCATTAGTGTTGTAAGAGAACAATCGCTCTTCCAAATCCTTTAGAAGGTATGAGTTTCCACCTAGGACAATTTTAAAGGGACCTAGCCATAGTTTCTAGAACTTCCAGTGCCTTCCTCTCTCAACATGAGCTTAGTCCCACAGTAGGACATTTTTGTGAATCTTAAATTCAACAGATTTCACTTGTCTGTTAAAATATTGTTGGGTATGTGTTATATTCTTTGCATGTGTGTGTTGGCACATCAGATTTGACAACTTCGTCTGACGATCCCAACTTCCTTCTCTCTTTGTGTCATGTGCGACGGGCACTTTTTGGGGGGGTCCCAAGGGAGGGCCAAGTTTTCCCCCCTTTGTTATGCACAATGTTCGAGGAAACGCCTCGAAATTATTTTTTTGGGCAATTTTTGCTATTTTAGCGGATTTTTCTATTTTTAGCGGTTTTCTAAATTAATCCCGGATTAAGGCATTATGGTTTTGGTAGCTACAAAATACATAAAATATTGTATATATTGTATGGTGAATGGTGAAATTAATACAATGAATATTTGAAAGGTGTGGCACCAAGGAAGGTTGGTTTTCTCTCGGTTAAGGGTTTCCACCGTAAATCTATGTGTACCATGTGTATGATCCATTGATTAATTTATGTTTTTCTTAAGAATTTGTATGCATTGTTTTACTTCACAGGTTTAAAATCTTACATGTGGTATCAGAGCTCGTTTTTGGCTTCAGGGGGACGCCTTTGTTGTGGACGGTTTGGCTCAGTCTTGATAGGTCAAGTTTATCTTGGGTTTGTGATAAACCTGGGTTCAGTGGGAGATTTTGCGGTAGTTATTTGAGTGTATAAAGAGGAATGGGGAGCTCTTCTAGAATCGAGATAGAGAAGTTCAATGGTAAAAAATTTGATCTACGGAAGCTCAAGATGGAAAACCTTCTTGTAGACAAATAACAATGGATCGTTGTGGAACCTATTGGTACGCAATCTATTGGCACACATTCTATTGGTACACAACCTAATAGTACACAACCTATTGGTATGTCGAAGGAAGATTGGGAGAAGTTGTATAGAAGAGAAAGGAGTACTATTCAACTATGCCTAGAAGATTTGGTGTTGTTGAATGTCTCGAGAGAATATACAGCCAAGGAACTATGGGATAAGTTAGGGAATTTGTATCAATCAAAGTCCCTGGTAAACAAGTTGTTTCTTCGAAAGAAGTTGTATCATCTTAGGATGGAAGATGGAGATCCTATGACAGAAGATCTAAATTCATTTAATACTCTGGTAAGTCAACTTGTCTTAGTTAATATTACGATTGCATAAGAAGATAAGTGTATTAATTTGTTATGTTCTTTGCCAAACTCTTGGGATAATATGGTTATAGCAATTGGTAGTACCACTCAATCTAGATTGAAGTATGAGGATGTAGTTTCATCCTTGTTATCTGAAGAGATGAGGTGGAAAAGCATGGATAGTCAGAGAACAGATGCTTTATTTGTAAGAGGTTGTACCCAATACAAGAATCCTGGTAAGTCTTTGGGGGGAGATCTAAACCTACAGGTAGATCTAAGTCTCCAGGAAAATCTTTGAGGAAATGATGGAAGTGTGATAAAACAAGGCATTATAAGAAATATTTTAAGTCTAAGAAGGTTGATAAACCAAAGGGATTTGATAATACCTCTTCCACAGAGGAGAAAACCTCCACTGAAGAAGGAGGTGATGTTTACATAGAATCTACAAGTACACATGTATATCGTGGTGTATGGTTGATTGACTCAGGTGTGTCATATCATATGACTCACAGGGAGTGGTTCAGTGAATATGAAAAATATGATGGTGTTGATGTATTCCTAGGAGATGACTCGACAACCAAAATCATGGGACGTGGAAGGGTTAAGTTTTTGATAAAATATGGAAGGATTAGAACTCTCCCTAGGTTTCTGCACATTCCAAAACTAGCCAGGATCCTAATATATGTAAGCAAGTTGGATGATACAGGAGTGGATACTGTATTGGTAAAGGTAACTTGCAAGATGGTACGAGGAGAAATGGTGTTGATGAGGGGAGTTCGGTGTGGAAATCTGTATAAGTTGTTGGGAAGCACTTATACTAATGGGTGTAACAATTGTGTTGTCCCTGAGCAGAGAAATAAAGAAGACAAGACCAATATTGTCCCTGGAAAGAAGACCATGTTGTGGAATCAAAGACTGGCTCATATTGGAGAAAAGGGCCTTCGAACACTACATGATAAAGGTATGGTTGAAGGTATGTCTAATTACACTCTGGATTTTGATTTATGTGAACATTGCATATATGGTAAACATAATCGAGTAAGATTCCCATCTGGGGCTACAAGAGCAAAGGGGATCTTCGAGTTGATACCCAATGACGTGTTTGGACCTGTGCATATTCCATCACTAGCTAAATATGTGTATTATGTTTCATTCATATATGAATTCTCAAGGAACACATGGATTTATTTTCTTAGAAAGAAATATGAGGTATTTGATAAATTTAAAGAGTTTAAGGCTATGGTAGAAAATCAAACAGAGAAGAAAATAAAGGTATTGAGGACAGATAATGGTGGAGAATTATGTGTTAATGAATTCTAAGAATTTTGTAAGAAGTGTGGTATAGCAAGGAAGAATACTACTCCATACACACCTCAGCATAATGGAGTTGCAGAAAGGATGAACAAGACATTGATGGAAAAAGAAAGGAGCATGCTTAGTGGTGCCGAGTTAGGACATGAATTCTTGAAAGAGGCAGTGGGTATAGCATGTTACCTGGTCAATCGATCACCCTCATCATCGTTGGATGATAAAACTCCACATGATATATGTATTGGTAAGAAACCCTCTCTTGAACATTATAGAGTGTTTGGTTTGGATGCTTATGTACATGTTCCAAAGGAAAATAGGAGTAAGTTGGATAATAAAGCTGAAAAGTGTATCTTTATTGGTTATAAAGATGGTGTGAAAGGTTATAAGATTTGGAACCCATAAACTAAGAATATTGTTTAAAGTCGAGATGTTGTTTTTAGAGAGGTGAAATATGTTCCCAAACAGGAATGCCTACCAAGGTAAGAAGAACCTGAGAAAATAGTGTTTGATTTGGATGATGCAAAATCTGAATCAAGTGAAGAAGAAGAAGAAGAACCTCATACCCTAGTATCGAGGAGATCGGTGAGGGAAAGAAGGAAATCATAAAGGTATAGTCCACCTGATTTTCATTCTAATTTTTCTTTATCTATTATTGATGATGATCCTAGAACTGTCAAGGAAGCAGTAAATTCAGAGGATAGTAAACTCTTGAAGAAGGCCATGGTTGAAGAAATGGATGACTTGGATAAGTATGAGGCATGGGATCTAGTTGAGTTTCCAACTGGAAGAAAATATGTTGGTAGAAAAGGGTTGTTTAAGAAGAAGTTTAATGCAGAAGGAAAAGTGGAGAAATACAAAGCTCGGTTAGTAGCAAAAGGTTATTTCCAAGTAGAGGGAATTGACTTTGGTGAGATTTTTTCTCATGTCACCAAGTTAACTTCTATTAGATTTATTTTATTTATTGTTGTTTCTTTTGATATTGAAGTGGAACAAATGGATGTGAAGACAACATTCCTACATGGGGATCTAGAAGAATAAATCTACATGAAGTAGCCATGAGGATTTGTAGTGACGAAGAAAGAGTTGGTTTGTAAGCTAAAGAAGTCATTATATGGTTTGAAGCAATCACCTAATATGTGGTACCAAAAGTTTGACACATACATCCTTGGATTGGGATTTGTGAGAAGCATGGTTGATCATTGTGTATATTCCAAGCAGGTTGATAATCACTTCATTTATGTAGTTTTGTATGTTGATAACATGTTGTTGGTAGGAAATAACATGGATGTTATCAAGGAGGTGAAATCATAGTTATCCTCCAAATTTGACATGAAGCATCTCGGTGCTACTAACTTTATTCTAGGAATGGAGATTAAAAGAGATCGTGCAAATAGGAAACTCCGATTGAATAAGAGAAAATATGTTGAGACGATATTGTAGAGGTTTAATATACATGGAAGTAAACCGATCAAGGTTCCTATTCCTATAGGTGTAAATTTATTTGCATATCAGTGTCACAAGACACGGGAAGAAGAAGAGGACATGTCCCATGTTCTGTATGCGAATGCAGTTGGTAGTTTTATGTATGCAACGATCTGTACTAGATGGGGCATTGCACATGCAGTGGGAGTTTTGAGAAGCTATATGTCAAACCATGGAAGGAGCATTGGACAACAGTAAAGAGGGTCTTCATGTATTTGTGTGGCACTACCATTTATGGATTTTTCTACCAAGGAAGACTTGGATTGGACAGAGTATTGGACATACATGGGTTTTTTGATGTAGATTGGGTTGGAGATATTGATCCTAGAAGATCTACAAGTGGGTATGTGTTTAACCTATTTGGAGGAGCAATCAGTTGGATGAGAAAAAGACAGGTTTTAGTGGCACTCTCAACTACAGAAGCAGAATACATGGCAGCCACTCATTCAAGAAAGGAAGCAATATGGTTACAGATATTATGTTCAGGTATTGGGTTGGTACAACAAACAATGAGATTATATTGTGACAGTTAGAGTGAAATATTCCTGGCAAAGAACCATTCTTATCATTCGAAGACAAAACATATTGTTGTTCAGTATCACTTTGTGAGAGACATGGTTGAAGAAAAGAAGGTGTTGCTAGAAAAGGTTGACACTTTGAAGAATGTTGCAGATTCATTGACAAATTCTGTGAGCACAAAGAATTTCTCCTAGTGTAGAGGAACAATGGGCATTTTTTCCCTAGATTGTTGACTATGTAATCCTGTGAACCCCTATATGCAAAGAAAACAACAAGTGGGAGAATGTTGGGTATGTGTTATAATATTTGCATGTGTGTGTGTGTGGGCACGTCAGATTTGACAATTGCATCTAACAATCCCAACTTCCTTCACTCTGTATGTCCTGTGCACCAGGTTCTTTCCTAGGGGGGTCCCAGGGGGCCGTTTTCCCCCCTAGTTATGCGCAACAATGGGGGCAGCACCCTGAAATGTTTTTTTTGGCCGTTTTTTTCTATTTTAGTGGATCTTTCTATTTTTAGTGGTTTTCTAAATTAATCTCGGATTAAGTGATTATGGTTTTGGTAGCTACTGAATACCTAAAATATTGTATATATTATATGGTGAATGGTGAAATTAATACAATGAAGAGTTGAAAGGTGTGGCACCAAGGATGGTTTTCTCTCGGTTAAGGGTTTCCAACGTAAATCTATGTGTATTATGTGTTAGAGATAATAGGTGTGCTCGTTTAACCATAGAAAATATATCAATATTGTCACCCAACCATAGGCCGAAGTAACCTTGACAAAGAATACTTCTATAAGAAAACCCTAGGCCTAATATCCAATCAAGGTAGTGTATCACTCTCCAGAGTTAGTATACCAAGCAAAAAGTCCAAACCATGACCAAGAGAGAGTCCAAGACTAAAACCAAAAAATACAAGTTGTAGTAGTTGCAGCTGCAGCTACTCTCCATACTTTTGCACAACTAAATTTCTAAAGTTGTGATTTGTTTGTATCAAATGAGATCTGGTGTCTTGTATTTATACTGCTCCTCCTTAGCTGTCTGGGCCGACTTCTCATTATGGAGGCTAAAAACTCAATATTAAATATTTCCTTTAGCCGAATTGTCTTCTAGAGTTATGTCCAATGCTTTAGGGTCTCTTCTTTCATCCTGGAATATTATATTCTTGTCAGGGTTACACATGGAGGTTAATACCTCTTGCATATACCATAATCTAAACACTCCCTCCTAGCTAGGGAGGTATTAAAAGCAATGGTCTTGAGCACAAACATACCATTCAAATGGTAGCATCATCATAGCCATACAAGCTATCTCATGATTAGATCACGAGCACCATCATCATTATCAGTATCATCTGATATCATCAACTTCATCATCTCTCGAAGCCATACTCCATCTGAGTAATCAGGCATGATGTTGAATAATTCACTCACTCCAAAGAGTGATACAAGAACCATTCTTCTAATCTAGATATATGTCCTAGAAGAATAAATGTCCTGGACCATTTTCTATCTGGAAAATGTCTGTCCATCAGCACACTAACTATCCATCTAGCTAATAATAATTTTCAACACTACTGATAGTCTACATCGTAATCAGAACAATGTCATTCAATAGAACACAACTGTGTCTATCCATAGTAGTACACAACTACTATCTAGTGGTACACAACCACACCAAGTAGAACACAACTACTTAATTAGTGACATAGTCACAACCAGTGGAACACATCCACCATAGTAGCATACATCTACTGTCCAGAGACATATAGTCTCCATAGCAATCATATCATCTGATATCAACCTGCATAAAAAAATATCATTATATAAACTAAGTCATTTGGGTCATTCTTCCACTCACATCTGTGAGATCTAGAAGAGCATATTCCCTCATAATTTAAAACATCATCCATGGGATATCTGGAATATTCTTCTCAAGCATAGAAGAATAATTGTCCCTGATTTCTGATCCTGGACCATTCACCTAACTGGGCCATTCCTCTAGCACTAATCATAGTGAAACCTCGAGAGAACGAGTCTGCCCTAGGGAATGCCTATCCCTGATTGTTGAACCTAGACCATTCACCTAACTGAGCCATTACTTTGGCACTAAATATAGTGCAACCTAGATAGAATGAGTCTACCCTAGGGAATGACTGTCTAGACCATTTCCTAATGGAAATGACTTTCCTTCACCAACCTCCAAAACGAACCATTCTTCGAAATTGCTCACAACTGTGAACTTTGAAAGAATGACTTCCCAGCGAGGAAGATAATTCTAATTGACCACTACTCAGAGTGACTTCCAAGAAGAAAGATTGTCCTAGACCATTCCCCCACATTGGCCACAAGGGGAATCATTGTATATGGTAAATCAACAATTTATCGGACCATTTTCATTATGAAAATGACTGTCCGATCTGGACCATTTTCTGAACTAGAAAATTCATGTCCATTAGAAATATCAAACCACTTTACGAACTGGAAAGGAACTGCTCATCCTGGACCATTTTTCAAACTGAAAAATGTCTATCCATAAATCAATAACATATAAGTGCTCTCTCCCAACCTGGGAGTAATCTCTTCCTTTTTAATAACAAATTTGTTTCCACAAGCCCCAACTTGTTTCTTAAGTATGCAAACTTTTCATCTTGGGCAGAGGATTTACCAAAATATCTTCTATCTGCTCAATTCTGGAGATATATTGGAGAACCACTTCTCTTTTCTGGACTTCGTCATAGAGAATATAATGCTTGATCTCAATGTACTTCGGTCTATCATGGAACACTGGTTTTCTCTGAAGGCTTCATATAGCTCTAATCATTACAATATATCATGGTTGAATTCATCACTTTTTTTTCCTGCTAGCTCATAACATCATGGCAAGGCTCAAACTGAAACATATTTAGGTAGCACTTCTTCTATAATCATGAGAGTTTTCCATGGATTATAAATCCATCATCCCATACTTCTGAGTAACTATTCTGATACACCATCTATGTCATAGAAAATTTTCACCACACTTTTTTTGTATATGAGATACTCTTCATCGGGTTGTTTGAATCCATACAAGGTCTTCCTATATCTGCATACATGAGTCTCTTTCTGGTATAAGCTTCTTTCTCACTTGCTTTATTGGGAAGAGCAGTCTTTTACATGTAAATTACAATCCATGGATACTGCAAGAGGTATATCTGGTTTACTGAAACAAGTTGTTGTCATATTCTTCTCCCTCCTTCTGGAAGAACCTCTAAATATTGCAATGCTTCCATTCATAAGTCTTTTTCACATTTTCTTACATACATTGTTCTTTATCATAACTTCCATTCCTTCTGCTCGATTGCTTCTTAGTGGATTCAAACCAAGATGTGATTCTCGGTATAATAATTGGTTGTTCTCGATTTTCTTTCTTTATTTCATCATAGGATCATGGATGTAGATGGAAAACCAAGGATACTTTAAGGATTACTTTGGAAGAAGACTTCCTCTAGAGTCAAACCGAACATGTGTTGCTTATCATGGATGCTACTTTCAATCAGAACATGGATAGATACTTTATAATCCTCAATGGATCATATTTAGGATTAGCTCCCTACTAATCCTTGCTTCATGTAAAAATGCATGCTCTTATTTTGGAATTTTATAATCATCTCCCTCCATCTAAGATAGTCCACGCTTCCTTCTACATCCTTATTGCCTTCTGCAAAGTGTCACAAGTCTTTTTCTGATTTCCTCTTGATTGTTGACTTCTTTCTATTTTGACTTTTTTTGGGTCTCTTCAAGTTTCATTATTATTTCGGCTTATATTGCAGTTGTTACTTATGTAATATCTTCCACGACAATTGTTACCAGGGATTGTCAATGTACTTCATATTTTCATGCATATTTCTTAACTTGTAGTCATCGTGATAACAATCCTTATCTTGTTATTTTTCCATAGGTATTGTTTCACTTGAACATCTTCTCTTCTAAGAAATATATATACATGATGTGTATAGGAATTATGTAAACACGGTATATACAAGAGCGTTGAAGAATATTGTTACCTTGACTTAGAAGAAGAAGTTTGTTTTATCCTGCTTGTCTTTCTTTGAGGGTTCCCTTTCTTTGGAAATTGTTGCTTCGTTCGTTTCCTTCCTTTTCTTTAACTTGGGAAAGTTGTTCCTATAGTCACCATATTTTCGACATCTGAAGCATTTTATATTTTCCATATCCTTTTCTTGATTTGGTTTCTTCCTTGAGCCAAACTTCTTCTTATTCCTAAAATTCTTGAACTTTGTTGTGAAAGCTTGATCATTGTATTTCTTTTGGGATTTCTCTTTTGCGTTAATCCTTGATTCTTCTTGTGATAAATGTGGGATACTCCTTTCTTGTGTTCATGCTTGTGGAAAATGCATCCCATGTCTTGGGAAGACCATTGAGTACTATATTTACCAGTTCCTTCTCTAAAATGATTTCTTCAATAGCTCATAATTGATATCTTAACTGAGAGATTCTCACAAGGTATGATTTTATTCTATCATCCTCATTCATTTTCATGTCACAGAACTCAGTCTTCAAACTCATTACTTGTCCATTGTTTCTGACTGAGAAGAGGTTAGTTAGGGCATCATACATCTTCTTAGATGAGTCAAGATGAGATATGTAGGGTATCAAGTGATCTTTAATAGAGTCCACTATGATACTCATGGCATTGATTTCATTGTATTTGAACTTCTCCATAACTGCAATGTTTTGAGGTTCCTTCTCTTTTCCTTCTTCAAACTGTGGTTCCGCGGTATTTTCTTTCACGATATCCAACACTTTATTCTTGGCAAGGATGAGATCAATCCTTGTATTCCATGCTCTAAAGTTATAAGCTCATTCTAACTTTTTTTCTGACTTCATAGAGTAAGTCATGACTTCTTTGACTTGGTCAACCTTTGACTTTGACTTGGGCAACCTTTGACTTTAACTTGGTCAACCTTTGACTTTGAACAAAAACTAAAAATTGACATCTTATCTTGATGAAAATACTAGGAGGTGCACTAGGCTAGGGTGCACTAGGATATCTAGAAATTAGGTCAATATCTTCACTTAAGGTTTCTCAACAACAGGGTTAGGGTTTCGTTGTTGCAACAAAAACTTTGACTGCAACTGTAACTAAGAAAAAATCCTCCCAATCTATCTTCCAGCGGTTAGACTGTCTAAATATAGTGTGGGCCCATAACCTGTTAGAAATAATAGGTGTGCTCATTTAACCATAGACAATATAGCAATATTTTCACCCAACCATAGGTCAAAGCCACCAACGAGCACCTTAACCTTGACAGAGAATAATTCTAGAAGAAAAACCTAGGCATAATAGCCAATCAAGGTAGTGTATCACTCTCTAGAGTTAGCATACCAAGAATAAAGTACAAACCATAACCAAGAGAGAGTCCAAGACTAAAACCAAAAAATACAAGTTGCAGTAGTTGCAGCTGCAGCTACTCTCCAGACTTGCGCACAACTAAATTTCTGCAATTGCGAGTTGTGTGTATCAAATGAGCTCTAGCGTCCTATATTTATACTACTCCTTAGTTTTTTGGGCCAACTTCTCATTCTGGAGGCTAAAAACTCAATATTAAATATTTCCTTTAGTCGACTTGTCTTGTAGGGTTATATCCAATGCTTTATGATTTCTTCTTGCTTCCTGGAATATTCTATTCTTTTTAGGGTTACACGTGGAGTTTAATACCTCCCGCGGATACCATAATATCAACACTATGTGTATGATCCATTGATTAATTTATGTTTTGATTAAAAGTCTGTATGCATTGCTTTAATTCACAGGTTTAAAAACTTACAAATATTTTTTCACATACTGCTTCCTTCTCTTTATGTTCTCTAAGGAAAAATTCATTTGTTCTTCCAGGGATAAAAGTGCATTTATCCTTTGGGTGACATTGGAAGAATTTAATTCTTCAATCTGTAAAA
>SNQJ01S0066129.1:26987-47024 GCA_010110895.2 Picea sitchensis
TATCTCTGTTATAGAAATTATTCACCACGCTTATGTTGTGCATTGGAGGTTCTCCACCAAGTTGTCTTATTCCATCTGCATACAAGGGTCTCTTTCTGGTATGCCTCAAAGCCTTAAGGTTGCTATTCATACGCTCTTTGTTCAATTTATCTGGAGAATAGTCTTTTCATTCATCTGATGTAGAACTCCAACCCATGGATATTGTGGATGATATAATGACTCATGTAGAGGTATGTTTGGTTTACTGGAATGAGTAATCATCATAGTCTTCTCCCTCCATCTAGGAGAACCTCTAGTTCTAGATCTCACAATGCTTTCATTCATAATTCTTCCATACATTGTTCTTCATCACAACTTTCAGTTCCTCTACTTGATTGCTTTTAGTGCGTTCATATCAGGCTGGTAATCTTGTGATTCTTGATACAATGACTAGTTCTTCTGGATTTTCTTTCTTTCTTGGAATCTTCATGTTCTTCCTCATGTTTCTCTTTAGCTCTTGGGTCCATTGAGTTTCTTATAGATTCCATGCCCTAGAGATTACACTTCTTTCTTTCATCATAGGATCACAGATGTGGATGGACAACCAGGGATACTTTAAGGCTACTCTTCGAAGAAGACTTCTTCTAAGGTCGAACTGAATGCATACTGCCTTTTATGGATGATACCATGGATACATACTTCATCATCTTCAATGGATCATAGGATTAGCTCCCTCCTAATCCTTGCTTCATGTATGAGTGCATGTTTTAATTTTGGAAATATATAATTGGCTCCCTCCATAATCCACGCTTTTGTCTGCATCCTTATTTCCTTCTGCAAGGTGTCATAAGTCTTTCTCCAATTTCTTCTTGATTGTTGACTTCTTCATGTCTTTTACTTCAAGATTGATTCTGATTTTGACTTATCTTACAGCTGTTACTTATGTAATAACTTCCACATGAATTGTCTGATGTACTTCATCCTTTCATTTGTATTGTCTGACTTGTAGTCATAATGATAGCAATCCTTTTTGTTTCTTCCATAGGTATAGTTTTTCTTTGAACACATTATCTTCTAAGAAGTAGATATGCAAGATATGTACAGAAAACATGGTATGTACAAGAACTATGAAGAGTATTGTTACCTTGTCTTAGAAGAAGAAGTTTGTTTTATCCTTCTTGGTCTTCTTTATAGGTTCCTTTTCTTCGGAAACTGATGTTTCGTGTGTCCCCTTCCTTTTCTTTATCTCAAGACAATGATTATTGTAGTGACCATACTTTTGAAAATTGAAGCATTGTATTTCTGACATGTCTTTCTCTTGATTTGGCTTCTTCCTTGAACCAAACTTCCTTTTGTTCCTGAAATTCTTGAATCTTGTTGTAAAGTCTTGATCATCGTACTTCTTTTGGGGTTTCTCTTTTGCACTGATCCCTGATTCTTCTTGAGAATAGCAAGTCCAAAGTTCTTCAAATGTAGGATACTCCTTCCTTGTGTTCATGCTTGTGGCAAATGCATCCCATGTCTTGGGAAGACCGTTGAGTACTATATTTACTAGTTCCTTCTCTGAGATGATCTCTTCAATATCTTGTAGTTGACCTCTTAACTGAGAGATCCTCACAAAGTATGATGTTATGTTGTCATCATCATTCATCTTCATGTCACGAAGCTCATTCTTCAAACTCATTACTTGTCCAATGTTTCTGACTGAGAAGAGGCATCGTACATATTCTTTGATGAGCCAAGATGGGAGATGTAGGGTATCAAGTGGTATTTTATAGAGTCCACTATGATACTCATGGAATTTATGTCACGTTCTTTGAACTTCTCCATAACTGCAACGTTTTGCGGTTCCTTCTCTTTTCCTTCTTCAAACTATGGTTCCATGATCTTTCCTTTCACGATATCTAGCACTTTATTCTTGGAAAGGATGAGGTCAATCCTTGTCTTCCATGCTCTGAAGTTAGAAGCTCCATCTAACTTGTTTTCTGACTTCATAGAGTAAGTCATGGTTTCTTTGACTTGGTCAACCCTAGATTTGACGAGAAACTCAAACTTGACGTATTAGCTTGCTGAGAGTACCAGGAGGTGTGTTAGGTTTGGGTGCACTATTATATCCGTAAAGTAGGTCAATCCCTTCACTTAAGGTTCCTCAATGAGAGGATTAGGATTTCTACAACTACACCTGCTAGTAACCCTAGCGATAATGCTTTGGTAACTGCTCCTGCTAGAAACCCTAGCGGCAGTTCTTAAACGAGCTTAGCATCCTTATGGCTATGCTCCCTTCCAGTGGCTAGACTGAATGAAGGAGTTGTGGGCCCATAACCTGTTAGAATATAATGGATGTGTTTGTTTTACCATCGACAATATCACTATTTTCACCCAACCATAGGCCGAAGACACCCTCCGAGCACTTTAACATTGACAGAGAATCACTCTGAAAGCAAACCCTAGGCTAGATAGCCAAACAAAGGGTAGTGCACCTTTCCCCAAGGATAGCACACCAAACAACAGTTGATCAGATAGTCCAAACCATAACCAAGAGATAGTCCAATCCAAAACACAATCTGCTAGCTGCAGCAGCTGCAACAGCAGCTCTCCTCCAAACTTGCACACAAACTGGGAAACTGCAGTGTGCACAAGTGCTACTCTACAATTCTGAGAATTCCTTCCAGAATGAAGGTTGGCCTCTTGTATTTATACTAATTCTGGCTAACTTCTTGGGCCGACTTCTCATTCTGGGTGTCTATTTACTTAGTATATAATATTTCTTCTAGTCGACTTCTTCTCTTGTAGGCTAATAACCTAATACCAATTATCCTCTTGAGTAGACTTTTCTTCTAGGGTTATTATCCAAATCATTAGGGTTTCTTCTTGCTTCCCGGGATATTCTATTCTCGTCAGGTTTACATGTAGAGGTAAATACCTCCCGCAGCTACCATAATATTAACAAAATCATGCTCCTGAATTTTGGCAAGCCAATATGCAAGTTTTCCTGAAACATAAGTTTGTGAGAGAAGAAACTTGACAGTAGGAAAAGGGACTCTTACCTGTGTATGCTTGCCTAAAATAAAGTGGTGAAATTTTTCTATAGCCTTAACAAGAGAAAAAACATGTTTTTCAATATAAGAGTACTTGATTTCATCGTCTGATAAACACTAGATCTACAGATTTTTCATTGTTTTTATCATCAATTTGTAAGAGAATAGCATAAATTCCTTCCTCAGTGGCATTGGTATATATGATAAACTCTTTCTCAAAATCTGGTTTCGCCAAAGCCGGTGCGAAGTTGATTGCTTTCTTAATTCTAAGGAAATCCTTTTCGACATCATCTGTCCAAGAAAAAGAATGATCTTGCTTTAGAAGATTATGAATTGGTTTAAACATGAAAACAAAATCTGGAACAAATCTATGGATGAAATTGATAATTCCCATAAAAGCTTGGACTTCTTTATTGGAGGTGGGAGCAGGGAGATTAGAATAGCAACAATCCTTTCAGGGTCAATTCTTATTCCTAAATCAGAAACAATATGACCAAGGAGCTTGCATTTAGTGACACCAAAAATAGACTTGGAAGGATTTAAAGAAATGCAAAATTTTCTACAGCACATGAGAACTTTTCTAAGATGATCAAAATGATCTAATTGGTTCTTTGAATAAACAGTCAAATCATCCAGATAAACTTGGATAATTTTACCGATCAAATCATCGAAAGTTGTTTTTATATCTCTTTGAAAGGTGGAACCTGCATTATACAAGATGAAATTCATACATTCATAAGCAAATGTGCCCCAGCGTGTAGTAAATGCGTTTTTATATCTATCAGTCCTTTTTACTTTGATTTGATTATAGCCAGAAAAATCGTCAAGTAAGTACATCATTTGTGACCTTGCAACTTGTTGTAAAATCATTTCCATATTAGGGAGAGGAAAATGATCTTTGACACTCGCTCTGTTTGATACGTGGAAATTGGCACATAATCAGATCTGACCAGTGGTCTTCCGAAAAGGTACCAGATTTGAAACCCACTTGGAATACTTACATGGAAAGATTATACTAGCCTTTAATAATTTTTCCAACTCTTTCCTAATAGTAGTTTCGAGTGCAGGGTTAATAGGTATTTTTTTTTTCCTAACTAGTTTTACCCCTTCCTTTATAGTAATGTCATACTTTATGAGAGCAGGATCAAAACCATGGAGATCCTCGTATGACCATGAAAAAACATCTTGAAATTCACAGAGTAGTTCTGTCAATTTCGCCTTTTTTTCGTCAGAACATTGGGCACCTACTTTAAAAATCTTTGGAGATTCAGGTGTCCCAAGGTTCAAGGAAATTGTATCACCCACTTTCCTTTTTGACTCATCCTCCTTACGTGTCTCTTTGTTTCTTACATCACTCGACGAAAATGAACTTTCAAGAGGAGTCAATCCCTTAGGAAATTTATCATCTTCAATGGATATGTTTTCCCTTGGGCCTAAATGGTTCATTTTGTATGAAGGTGCAAAGGCCTTCATCACTTGGGAATACCTTCCATGATTCCATGTTATCAGGGATATGAGGACGATATAAAGATTGAAACGTACAATCAGGTCTTTGGGGAAAATGTTGTCGGGTAGGGGATGCCACAAACATAGATAACCTATCAACCATTAAATTCAGTTCCCTCTTAACATGAGTGATGTTAAATGATAACAGATTTGAAATGAGCATCCAAACAGCTTGGGTATAACATTTAAGCAACTTGTTGCTAGGTGAATAAATTTTACGTACAAGGTTCACAACAAGCTCGGAATCACAAAGACTATAAGGTGGCCACAACCAAGGTTATCTTCATTTTTCGATGCCTAACAATAAGGCCTCAAACTCAGTAACGTTGTTCATGCAAGCAAATTATAACCTATAAGAGAAATTGTGAATTTTACCTATAGGAGAATGTAGAATAATATTGGCTTCGTTACCTTCATTTGTGCATGAACCATCAAAATGCATGTGCCACATGCCATCGTCAAAATCAATTGGTTCAAGGATAGTGTCACCCTCATCAGCAAAGATAGAGTATACTCCCAAATCTTCCTCAAGATAATTTATGTTGGGTCGGGGAACACTCTCTATATATGGTGAAATTATTCCTTCCCTTAGGACTATAATGTTCTTTTCGTTCCTAGGGACAGACATATGTGTTCCATCAAGTGAAATATATCCACCTGTTAAATCTTGCTAGTCTCTTCCTAAAATAATTGAATAATTTCTTACTAGCATATCAATTACCTGGATGTTGAGGGTTGTTCTTATTTTAGGATGTGCACATAGAACTAAGGTTACATATTTGATTTCACCTACATTTGATTGTTGCGGACTATTATAAGAGAGCGTGCTTCTAGAATTTTCATTAGTGCATGATAATCTAAGCTCTTCCATGACAATTTTTTACATTACACTTGGACCAAACCCGACATCAATTAGGAAACAATGGGTTCTTTTATCCATAATCTTTACAAAAATATAAAAGGGGGATTTTTTACAAGTTTTCTAAAATTATTTACACCTATTTTATTTACATTTGAAACCTCTTCTTTTGACTCTTCAAAAAGATTGGCTATAGTAGAAACTTTACCTTCCATAAAATTCTTGAGATGCTTTTGTTGTTCAAGGATGAAAACCATGTCCAAAAGAGTAGCATCAGCCTTAATATTAGCCAATTGATTAAGGATGTTTTATTTAGAAGAGGCAAGGCATTCCTTGAGTTTCTGGAACTCTCATAGCTTGTGCATCAGTGCTCTGAGAAGACATGCTTGGTGTGGAAGAAGTACGAGGAGGGTCATATTTTCCCTTGGCGGTATAATATTTGTTCTTGTTATTGATTATCATAACATTCTCAGGTTCGACCCAGTCTAGAACCGCGATTGTGGTATCGGGCCTCTTGCCAAAGATCTTATCTCTGGCATTTTTCTTAACTTTGCAAGTACTTTATTCAAGATTTTCTTCACAGAAGTTACACCAATTGTGAGACATAATGGCCTTTGGATGAAAGGTATTTTCATTAGTATTCCTAAAAGTCAATGAGGAAGAAGAAGATGTGACAGGGGCGGGTGAAGAAACACTTTCGTTTGTTCCTAGGCTATCATCCTATTGTTCATATCCTGGACGAGTTGTACGAGGGTAGGCATATTTGTTTGGTTGACCGAATTCCCTTTAGGGAGACCCAGTCTTTCGATTTTCTCTTCATATTCTATACAAGTATGAAGATCAAAACCAATATTGTCTATAGCCTTTTCTTCAAGCCTGTGATGATAAGGGGAAGGTATCGCATTATAATAATGAATGAAAGTGGTTTGGTTTTGGGGGTGAATTAGTTCAAGAATTTGATTGTATAGTTTGGTGAAGCGCAAGTTAAAGGACTTAATGGTTTCACCATCCTTATAGGAAATATTGTTGTCTTCCCTTAACTACTCTGTCAGACTTTTGGACTATCCATAAGTGGACTTGAACCAATAAACCAATTCTTCCCATGTGGAAAGAATTTTCGGAGGGAGGTCAAAAAAATCTTCCACAACTTTCCCTTCAAGGGAATTAACAAATAAGCGCATGCAAGTATCATTATCATTGGCCCCAATGTTATGACAAGCATTGGAAAATTCTACTAAGTGTTCATTCTAGAAATAGTATTATTTCCTGAGAACTTAGGAATATGTTCCTTAAACTTCGGTAATGGGTGAGTAGCAAGTCCCAGATTAAAGGGAGAAGACATATTCCATGGAGTGGTCGTAGCATCTTATTCAAACTGGAAAAGCCCATATTTATTTATCACTTTAGTGGGATTGGTAGTGTATTGGACAAGAATATGATGGTTTTCTATACTAACAATTAATGATGAAGCAGAAGGTTGGGAGGAGGAGGCACCTCTGGTTCCACTACCACTACCTGCAGATGTCATGTTGAAGGTAATAGGTATAGGTTATGAAGGTGAACTAGAACAATCTAACAAAGTTCTCCTTAGAGAACTTCCTTGAGTTGATAGAATGATTTTAATTCTTACTATTTCAAAAATAGGAGTAGCTTCAGGGGACAATCCTGTTATAAAGAGAGATACGAGGATTTGAGGACATGAAAATAAAAACTGAGGACCTAGGAAAAGAGAAGTTAGTGTTTATTTATGGGTTGGCTTTTCCTGGCTTCCCAGCATTCACGAATACTTATATCTATTTCAACTACTTCCCAAGATCTTTCAATCGCAACTCGAGTACTAGCATTTTCTAAAATAGTGTTGAACAAGGTTAAGGCAATGCTAGTTTGGTCATTAAGACCGTTTCCAATATTGGGTTGTCTTGTAACATATGTTTTCATGGAAAAATCAGTCACGGAGTATTTAAACAAAACAAAAAAATTTAATATAATCGTGAATAAAATCAACCAGAGAGATATGGAAGATCACCCAGTATGGTCGTCAAATAAATGTTGAGAAAAAGGTATGGAAAACCTTACTCAAGCATTTTCAGATCTTTTCGGGCTAAGACAAGATAGTTGGGAATTTTACCCGAGATTTATAGCCTAAAAAACAATCGCTTAATCCCCAAGTATTAATTATAGAGGACCAAGGTTGGTTTTTATGTGTTGTATATGTTAATGCAAAATAATTAAAATTTAAAAAAAGTTACATGAATGTGTACAAAAAATCTACAAATGTATATAAGAATATCAATACAAAAGAATGAACCAGATCATTAAAACACATGTGTGAGACTGAAACAATAATATGTTTTTTTCATTTATTTCATTCTAAGATACAAAGATGAGTTCTCTCTACAAACCCTTACGAGGGTAAGGACCAACATAAAATTTAGAAGCCTTCGATGGGCACCATACAAAAAGACTCTAACAATCAAGAAAAAAAAACCAAAGCTAAAGATCTGGATCAACCTGTCACAAAATGTTGTCACTTGAATCTGCAGGATATTTGTTATCATTCATGAAACTCAACTCATGCACAAACAAAAATACACAGACTATCAAAGATAAATCATACATCTTTAAAACAAGTTGTTGAAATATGTGATTCGGTTTTTGAATCCTACTGCCTTCAATAAGACCCTGCTATCATCAAGAGGATTAAGTTTTCTAGTAAACTCAAAATGAATGAAAGTTGAAAATATCTCACTAGTATAGAGAAAACCTTGTGGTTGTAGTTCCCCTTATATTCTCTCATCTTTGTCTCTTCATCTCATTGGGCTTTTATTCCTCTTCAATAAGTTAGGGTAGTTCAACTACCTTCCTTTAGTTAAGTCAAATTAACTTAACTAACTAGTTTGAGACAAATAAATAATAATAATACATAAATAAGGGTCTTAAATAATAACTAAATAAGTGGGACCCCTTGTGACTCCCATTTATTTCTTTTTATAATAAAAAATATCCAAATCATTTAATTCAAAACATCTCCTTGTAACTCCCACTTCATATATATATATATATATATATATATATATACTCAAATAATAAATATCAATAGAATGTGATATAATCATGTCCCCAAAAATAGCATCATATCCAAGTTGTCCAATCAAAAATGCTCAAATGAATGTTACTGTCCAAAACAATGTCAAATATATGCTTGTTGTTCAAAACTTTATCAAAATAAAAATATTGTCTTCAAAATCTAAAACAACCTCAATTATCAAAATCCATATTTACTATGTGAGGTATTGGGCCTCTTCTCACTGTTGTCCCCTTCTGAAAAAGTTCTTCATGTAGCAATATTTAATGAATCATGAAAAATTATTAATAATCCAGTCATGAAACTCTACCTAAATAAAATTGAAAGTTGGCTCTATTATCCACCACATAACACATGCAATCCATCCATTAAAAACTTCATCAATCAATTTCCATCTGAACAAGGAGTGATAGGGTCATTGGGAATATGAGGGGTTTGTAATGTGTGAAATATGGTAGTACGGATGGGACAAGATACATGGATATTGTTCAAGAAATCACAGAAATAATCAAATTGTGTATATATCCAACTCTCAAACATCATTCATCAACTAAACTCCATATCCATTGTTTTCATACAGATTTATCCTTTATAATGCTTAATAATAGAACAGGGAGTGTTATAAGTGTATGTGGGAAAATGAAGGGAATGTAATGTGTGAAAACTAATACAATGAAAGGGAACCCAATGGTTATTGTTCTATCATTTTCCATATAAAACAATACCATTACCATCAACAACAAAATTACCAACGCTTCTCTGTTTCAAAATTTAAATCCAATATTGTTGTTTCAAAACTCCAAGACTATTCACTATGCATTTTTAAATTGTATTCACAGAATTAATTTAATAAACGATTGTCCCAAGAAACATTCAACAACTATAATCATATAACATCCAGTGCACAGTATGGCGAAGAAATCCTAGTAAGACAACAACAAACCTAACAGACGGTGTATGGACAGAATGAGTTTGAAACCTAGTGCAATTGGTATTCTTTAATCATTACACATCTTCTCGAAATCGACCAAAAAGACCCATGTGGGCAATAAAACAATCGAACTGAGATTTTAATGTAAATAAAAAATATTTCCTATTCACGGAGTTCATTCAAAAAATATATAATTTGTCAACAGAGACATTCTATTCAACCAAAAACCCAACCACCTCAAGCATGCTAACACAACACCACCATCACTCTTTAACACAGTCTTTCAATATTGTCATATAATAGGCTGTATTTATCACCGAGTGAGCTTGGTATTAATTCTAACGCCATCAGGTAAATAAATCGACAAAAACCCATGACAAAAGAGAAGTGAACAACGAACTTATCCAACGCTAGGTTAGTCACCCTTGCACAGTCATCTAGTTCAGGGTTTGAGATACCATTCATCAAAAGTAATGAGAAATGAGAAAGAAAGAGGGAAAACACTTCGAGGGTTTATCCCAAAACGATACTTTGACCAACTTTTACCACCACAAATTTCCACAGGCCTCTTCACAGACACTTTATGGCGACCGCAAGAAAATATACCCATGATATATACAAATAATTGATAGAGAGGGATTACAAATAATTCATAGGCACGCAATAAAACCATTTTTATATCAGAGAGACAAGAAAACACCAAATAACCAGAGATGAGTCAAACCTAGGCCACTTCCACCATAACGTTTTCCAATAGGTAGAGTAACAGAACAACCATAATTTCATTCAACAGAGAGAGATATTCAACTGTGAATTAGTTTGCACATAAACTCCAACAGATATTAACTTCATTCGAAAACCATTACACAGTTGAAAAACCACATGCCATAAACTTTGGAAAAACACAGACTATAAGCGAATGCAAGAGCTAACTTTTAATTAAATTGATGAGCAGAGAAATAATTCATGGATGGTGCAGCAATAACATTCATACCTGATTGAAAAATGACAAGGAGAATCAACAAAACCTAATTATTTCTTCCAAGCCCAAGCAACATGGAGGTAGAAACAACCCAAAAAATGACCAAATGTGAACATAGCAAGGGTGGTGACCATCGAGGTAAGTTAGAGCAACATGAAATTACTGCATGTCGTATCCAAATTTACTTCATCATCCATAACCCAATAAGAGCATGCTAACACATACAACGCATAATCCACCATAGCCATACCAAATTCAATGCAAGTCGGATACTCTGCCATTTTACTATTTTTTCAAACTTAATGTGTGTGCCAACCCTTTTTGAACCAATATATTATATGTCCACACTTGCTAGGGAAACCATGCCCCAAACATATGACTTTTAAATTTAAACAATGGTGCATAACCCTCTAACACTAAACCATAGTAACACAATTCCATAACCATATACAACTTCAAGTATGGAGTTTAAATTCTCATTCAATCTATGTGCAATAGAATAGAACCGTGATGATCATCAAATAAATACCATTTCTCTTTTAATCAAATTGCCAATAAGCCTATTGTTTTCCATTTTGTTTTAAAGAGTGATTTCAAGACAATAAAATGTAGAGTTTATTTCGCAACCAATACATGAGCACATAAGAGACGAGTCATCCTTCATCATATTCACACAGGAGGTCCCACCTATATAGTATATTATTAATTATACACAAATAATAAAACATTGTAACCAATTTGCATGCAGGTACCCTACATTGCACTTTTGGGCATCAACAAGGTGAAAACTCTACAATTTTACCTTCACCTTAATGAGTGATTTGATATATTGATAGAAGGTTACAAAAAATACTTGGAACACATAATACATCATTGAAATGACCATTATCTACTTAAATTGTTCCAGATCCTACAACACTAAGAGATCTATCATCACCAACAAATATTTTCTTGGTGTTAGATTCATTTAGAGCATAAAATATGTCTTTATCCTTGGCCATATGATAAGATGCTCCAAAATCAATAAGCCACTCATTAGAAGAAGAAGTAGAAGTTGCATTAAAGGAGAAACCAGAAGCAGAAAGTGCATGTCTGTGAGAAGAAGAAGAGGAAGTAGTAGAATCAATATCGATGTTGTGCTTCTTCATCGTTGCTTCTATAGATTCCATCTTCTTGAAACATTTGGACTCATCATGACCATATTTATCACAAAAGTTGTAATGTCTGTTAGTCATCTTATTTTTAGATTTTTCTCCTTTGTCACCAATAGGAGATGAATTTGTCTGAGTGGGTTTGGGAACCTTATGTTGCTTGTTATTGTGGGGAGCATGTTGCTTCTTGTGATTCTTGGGTTTATCTTTCTGCTAGGAGACTAATTCTTAGTCTGAGGTACCTACAGTGCTGATCACTCCAAGTTGTACAAGATTATCTTTCTCTCTAATTAAATCATCACAAAAGGACTCAAGAGTGGGTTTTTTATAAGCTTTCCCTAGAGCCTCTCTCATGGCATAAAAGGTAGATACAAACACAGAATATGAACTACCTATATTAGAAAGAATAATATAGATGAAACGTTCTTCCTCCAGCTTTATTTGACATTCTTCACATAACATTCTGAGTGTTTTAAACTTAGATAGATAGCCTTCAATGCAAGAAAAACCATTTGGACTTAAATTCAGTATTTGATTTTCTAATTGATGTGCTTGAATAATATTGTGTTTACCAAACAAACATTCAAGATTTTCCCAAGCTTCATTGGGGTCATCAATTTCTTGAAGGTGGAACCTTAAATCAGGAGAGATGGAAATTTTGATCAGTCCACGTGCTTCGTCACTCCTATTAGCCCATTCAAATTTCTTATGAGCATCAGTTGGTTCTTTTTCCTTTCTGAAGGTAATCAGATACAATCCTTTACTTCTTAATAAATCCTCCATATGGGTTTTCCATTGGATGTAGTTGGTGTTGGTAAATGAAAGATTATTGGAAGAAGTCATATTAAATATGCATATAATATGGATTTAAAAACTAAAAAATTATGATATACATGGAAATATCTCGAAAATTTAGGCGGTTTAAAAAAAACGACATTGAAAATGGACTTTGGATGTGAAAGTTATGTCATTTTAAAAAAGACATAAATGGTAACCAAAGAACCACATGGTGGTGATACCCCTCCAAATAACCTCACTTTTACAAATAAGTTGCTTTATGAAGTGACCCACTTTTATAAAAAGAAGTGGGGATCACTTTTACAATGAAGTTACTTTATAAAAAAAAGTTGCATGCAAAATAAATAACTCTAAAATAAAATATTAAAGCTAATTATAGTGATTCACTTTTATACTTGAACTGAAATACACTTTACAATAAAGCATGAACTTTTTCAAAAAAAAGTAACAAAAAGAGAGACTTGAACTCAAGACCTCTTACTTAATAAGGAAACTTTTAACCAAGTGGGCTAGAAAAACACATTGTATTGTTTAGCAGGAGGATTGTTGTTGTTGACAGCCTTGGCGAGTGTGCTCATAAAAAAACTCTTTTCACACAAGAAAAAAAAAAATTCTTCTCGATGACAAGGGTTAGATCTCGGTTAACTTACCAAGAAAATGCACATTTTCCTATTTGTTTCTGATTTTCCAAGATCGCACAAGGTGGGGGGGAAAGAGCATACGCGGATCTAAAAGAGTAGAAACCTGGAAACAAACAATATAAACCAAAATAATACTCTGTAAAAATTTAAAAAGGGCGTATTCAGGGTTTATACCTCCGGATATGACTCAAATGGTCATATATTGGGGAAAAATAAACATTTTCGAGTGAAACGGAAAGTGTTCCTAAAATGAAACAAGCACTCCAAATGCAATGGAACAATCCTCTCAACCCAGAAATGTACGTAAATGGAAGAAACCAGAGATGAGGCAACTTGTATTCACGATCTTGATCTACAATGGGAGCGAGTCTTCAAATAGGCTTTGATACAATGTTCATCCTCTGTTGGAATACCTATGTTGTCGAACAAGTTCGAGATTTAACCAACCTACAACTTGTGCGATAACATGGATTCTCAATATTAATCAACACAGTATATGTCCTTGAATGAGTTCTTTAGTTTATAGAATGATTGAACAACCCCTTCAAAATGGGTCTCTTCTATTTATACTCTTTTTTCTAATTGTCTTGTGACTCTTTATATACCCTTAAATAATTTTTTACAAAATTGTTCATCTCCCTTCTTCATGATGACAAGTGTACAAAGAAAAGATTAAATTGGGAGTAGTTCATAAAAGAAAAAATAGGGAGCAGGTAATAACAATTTCGAATTTGTTATTTTGTCCTTTTATGGGTTCTTGTCCCAGAGGTATGCTACCCATATTTCCAGTTGATCATGTAAAGATACAGTTATATGGTATGTCAGCTCTTTTATGGTAGTCAGTGTTGATAAAAAAAAATTGTTCGCCTCTATTTCTTTCTCTTAGACTAAAAAAAAAATGGTATAAAAGGAAGAAAATTTTCAAACAATTATAATTTTATGTCATAGCCCTCAGTCTCAGCTTCGTTACACATTTTTTGGATTCAAAATCTGATTTAGCATGCTCAAGATATCCAAGTTTACGTTCAAACACCAAAAAGTGCTTCTTCCATATGCATCACAACCATATATCTTGTAACTTTTGATTTCTTGGAACTTCTCCTCTTATTCTTCTCCTCTCTTATCCTCCCATATTCCATATTTTTGTCATACTTCTCTTATGACTAAGCTTTAAATATCTTTTAAAAGAGAGTTAAATGTCCATAAATCTTTTTATTAAATAAATATTTTATGTTGATACTGAGAGGGGGGGGTGAATCAGTATCAAGTACAATTTAGCACCTTTTAAACTTTAAATTTTCAATCAAATAAATGCATTTTAATATAAAATAAAGAGCAGAAGAAGAAATACACAGTGCACAATAGATTTACGTGGAAATCCACGAAATGCTTTTCTTATATAATGACAAGATTACATTCATAGGAAGCTACAACTTCCAAGATTTTTTAGCTCCAACTTTAAGGAGGCTTCAACCCCCTAGTTTATAGGCTCCAACTTGAAGGAAGATACAACTCTCTAGACTCTCCAACTCTAATTGGAAGGAGGCTCCAACCCCCTTTCCTTGCCCCTTCCTTCAACCCTCAAATATGTATGTAAAAGAATCAACCTGTAACTATCACGTTTATTGTCATTGTCACTGTCTCTGTCTTTGTCTCTATCACTATCATTGATACATCATTATCATCAAGTTGTGTTCACATAGAAACTCGGTCCACACATATTATCATTGTCACTATCATTGATACATCATCATCATAAAATTGGGTCCACATAGAAACTAGGTTCACATAGAGATCCTAGGTCCATATGCGTCCACACATAAACCCCAACAACCACATAAAACCTTGTGCAAAGAATCAACCTTCCATACTATAGAGAACACATAGAAATGATCAAAACATCACCATAAGATCACTAGAATATATCCTCCATATGAGATCATTATCCTCCCAGTTCCTTCGCTACCAAACTTGTGCTAAGAGATCACAAGCTTGGATACACTAAAAATATGAAAATCCGTTTTGTATTTATAGTAGTTTTGTCCCTATTTTTAGTTTCTGGGTCGACCTCGCTGAATTGTCCTCAATTTTTTGGTTGGGTTGTTTGACGAAGAAATTCATATCTCCTCATTCCTAGGGAGTTAGAGGGACTTCCATATATCGTTGGAAAGGTCTCGGAATAAGATTTCCAACCATGTAAATTTTTCTTCCATTTGAGTTAGTTATGTAGGGTAAATATTCTTTCAAATATAGGGTATCCAAATTGACCACAAATAATGCTTTCAACAATCTCCATCTTGTAATATTTATCTTGGACATTTGTAGGATTCTTCACTTGGTTTTAGGGATTCTTAAAAGTTTCTACCTGTGAGGGAAATGCTTAAATCTACGCCATAAGGGGAAAAATTTGGAGACTCCATAGGCTTCTTCATGTTGATCAATGACTGACTTTAACATCAATGACAAAACCATTCAACAATCTCCCCCTTTGTCATTGATGGAAACACTCATACTCCCCATGTCATCATGCTCTTGATCTTTCTCTCCCCTTTTGACATCAATGGAAAAGGGTAAATCTTCTTTTTGGTGCTTCTCCCCCTAAACTCATGGCGCTCAATAGTACTTCACCTTCCTTTCCTCTCTTCTTATCCTTTCCTTCCATGTTATAGTCCTTGGAGCTCTTTTTTGTGACTTCAATCCTCTTTCTCTCCTCTTTGTCTCGGATGTATATGTTATTTGGTCTTCTTTTTGTTGTTGCAACCAAGCTTCCCAAGTCTTCTTCTCTGATTTCACGTCTTCGAGAATCAAACTTAAGTTTGTATCTGTGATCACATATTTTACTAACACTAAGGATATTATGCTTCAAATATTCAACTAGTAAGACATTTGTTTCTTTTACATTTTCACTTCCAAGACTCACTACACCTTTTCCAAGTATTTTGATAGAGGATTCATTTCCAAATGCAACACTGCCATTTTTATTTTATTTAAGTTGATAGATTTGTTTTGGTCTCCAGTCATGTCTGTTGAGCACCCATTGTATATGTACCATTCGTCTTCTTTATTTTCAGCAAAATCGACACTCTTCCTTGTTTGGTTCTCTTTCCTTTTTCATATTGTAGTTGGTTTTATGATAGGAGCATCTTCTTTCATATCTTTGCAATCTCATGCTTTGTGACCAATATTATTACATTTTTAGCATGCAATGTTCTGATCCACTATATATCTATATATAGTGGATGCATTTTCATATCTACTATTTACATTATTGTCCTTTGGATATCTGTAATCATTTATGTTTCTCATATAGTTGTTTCTTGCATTGATTATACAGTGAACTACTTTGTGTCCAAAGTTTCTGCAAGTATAGAAATGACCAAGAAAAATATTCTCATACCTGGTAGAAAAGGACCTTCTTGGTGTCTCGCCCCTTCTGAATTGTGATCTTATGTTCTAGCTAGAAATATCATGTTCTTTTTGTTCTTCAAGTCCCTTTAGTTTGTTCATTCCACTTCTTAAGGCATTTTCATAGTTTCTAGAATTTCCTTCATCTACCCTGTCTTTTTTGTCTGTCTGTTTTCATATCCAAGTCTCGTCTTATCATTAGGTGATCTTTGATTGTTGATAATTCCATCTAACTTTTTAGTACTTCTTTCAAATTTCTTCAACTTTTATGTTGTCAACATTAGCTATTTTCTTGTGTGATCCAATTTTTCTTTTGATTTCTCATAATCTTCAGTCTTCTTATCTAACTGCTCCTTCAAGTTGTTAATTTTCTTTTCAAGCTCATGATTATCTTCTTCACAATTTTTCAATTCATATTTTAACTCTCTATTTTTGTTTTTGAGCTTGATCATATTTTCTTCTTCAACATGCTTCAATTTTTCAAGATTATCTTCATCTTCATGTTCACTTTCTGCGATGTCTTTTCTTCCCCAGAAAGATTATGTGTTTGTTTCTTCGGTCTCTGCATCAGACTCTTCTTTATAATTGATTTCATCTATTTCAAAAATTTTGTGGTCATCATTCTGAATTTCTTGAGTTATGAAGAGAACTCCCCTTGCATCCCTTTCTTCTCCATCACTTTCATATGAAGAAATGATGTCCTCCTTGGAGTAAAGTGTTTTTTTCTTGTGGAAGTTTTTATTTTCTTCAAAAGGACATTTCTTAGCATAGTGTCATATTCTACCACAATTGAAGCATTTAAAAGGTAACTTAACTTTGTATTTGTTGGTTCCCCTCTTGAGCTTCCTTAGGAAATGTGATTCTTCTTCATCTAAGTCATTGCCTGGTCTTTGTTCTACCATGTGCTCTTTGTTCCTTGTTTTCTTTGTGGCTTTAAAATTTGATTCTTTGTTTTGTTGTTCATTTTCTATGTCTATTATCATTTCATATGTTGTGAGGGTCCCATATAGTGCATTCATTGTCATTTTGGTCAAATCCCTAGTTTCTTCAATGGTCGATAACTTGGCATCATATCTCAAAGGAAGTGATCTCAACACTTTATGTACAACCAAGGCTTCTTTGAATTCTTCTCCTAATCCTCTGATGGAATTGACAACTTCATCTACTCTGAGAAAATAGGCTGCAATATCTTCTTTTTCATTCATTTTCAGATTTTCAAACTGTGCTTTGTGTCGTTGAATCTCGACCTTCTTGAATTTTGGATCGCCTTCATAAATATTTTGAATTTTATACCAAACCTTCTTAGTTGTGTTACAACCCATCACCTTGCTAGAAATAGTTGGTGTCAATCCACTTATGATAACATGTCTAGCCCTTGAATTACAACTCATTAATTTCTTCTCACCTGGATTGGTTGGAGTATTCTTTGGAACTTTATATCCATTGAAAATTGAGAGATAGATATCCACTCCTAAATATATAAAGTAGGTTTGCATTATATTTCTCCAGTATGGATAATTGTTTCCATCAAATGGTGGAATCCCATTTGGAATGTGGCCTTTCATTTTTTCTCATGATCTTTCTTCCAGTGATTAGATTGTTTTGAAGGTAACCTGTTCTAGAAAAAAAAATTGACACTGAGTGATACTGAAAGGAGAGATGAATCAGTATCAAGTACAATTTAGCACCTTCTAAAATTTAACTTTTCAATCAAATAAATGCATTCCAATATACAATAAAGAGAAGAAGAATAAATATGTAGTGCACAACAAGTTTACACAGAAATCCATGGAATTTTTTTCTTATATAATAGAAATATTACATTCATAGGAAGCTACAACTTCCAAGATTCTCCAACTCCAACTAGAAGGGGGATTCAACCCCCTAGCTTATAGAATCCAACCTGGAGGAAGCTACAACTCTCTATATTCTCCAGATCCAACTTGAAGGAGGCTCCCACCCCCTTTCCTTAATCCTTCCTTCCACCCTCAAATATGTATGTAAAAGAACCAACCTATTACTATCACTGTCATTGTCATTGTCTCTGTCACTTTCATTATCTATGTCACTATCTTTGTCACTATCACTGATACATCATTATTATCAAATTGGTTCCACATAGACTGTCATTGTCATTGTCATTGTCTCTATCACTATCATTGATACATCATCAGCATCAAACTAGGTCCACATAGAGATCCTAGATCCACATGGATCCACACATAAACCCCAACAACCACATAGAACCCTGTGTAAAGAATCAACCTTCCATACTATAGCGAACCCATAGAAATGATCAAAACATCACCATAAGACTAGAAAATATCCTTCATAATATTTTGTTATCCTCCCAGTTCCTTTGCTACCAAACTTGTGCTAAGATATCAAAATCTTGGATACACTAAAAATGCGAAAATTCATCTTGTATTTATAGTAGTTTTGTCCATATTTTTAGTTTTTTGGTCGACTTGGCTGAATTCATATATCTTCATTCCATAAAGGTATCGGAATAATATTTACAACCATGTTACTTGTGCTTCCATTTGAGTTAGTTATGTAGGGTAAATATTTCCTCAAATATAAGGTATCCAAATTGACCACAAATATTACTTTCAACAATCTCCATCTTGCAATATTTATCTTGGAAATTTGCAGGCTTCTTCAATTCACTTAGGGGATTATTCACTTGGATTTATGGCTTATTCCAAGTGTCTTCTCACGAGGTCCATGCTTAAATCTACGCCATAATGGGACTGCTTTGGAGACTCCATATGCTTCTTTATACTGATCAATGATTGACTTTGACATCAATGACAACACCATTAAACATTTTAAAATTTATTTAAATAGATTAAATCTATTTAAAAATCTCTTTGGAATGACTCTATCTCTAGTCTTATTCTCCTCTTATATACTCAATGTTTTGCGACTTCATGGTGTCTCTCGGTCATTCTTATTTCTTCCTCCTCACTCCCCTTTTCTTTGTCTTTTTTTTCATACCTAAACAATTTTTATTTTGTCCCTCACCTCCATTCTCCCTCCCCTTTCCTTATTTCTCCTCATCCATCAAAATCCTCTCCTCCTCAGATCCTTATCCCTCCATACCCCTTACTTCACTCCTTCTACACTCATATTTCCCTCCCCCTCACGACACCTTACCTCACTCTCCCTACTCTGCTACCCACATTTCTCCCCCTTCCCCCTACACTACCCTCTCCTTACCCTCTCTCTTCAACATTCTCCCAACACTTAAACTATTTTCTAAACTAATTCCAAGACTTCCCATTAACCAATGAGAACACCCCATATGGTAACCAATTATTCCATGACACAAGGCGGTTAAGTATCAATGATAAATGGTAGATAACTACTTGTGACACGTGGAATCTAAGCAATGGTGAAAAATGAGTGTGACGTGGAATTTCTAGTGATATATCATAAAATTACACGTGGACCGTTGACTCATGCTGACTCATCGCCACTGGGCATTGACTGGGCACAGGTGGAGGATGACTAAGCGGTCAAAATTTTAATCATTTAATTAATTTCCTAAAGGGGTCGAGCTATAAATCTCCATAGTCTTCTCTTATTTCTTACTAAATGTATATCACACTTTTAAATATATATCATAAAGTTTCAAGCATTCCCATGCATGTGGGATA
>SNQJ01S0066129.1:56012-67211 GCA_010110895.2 Picea sitchensis
CTACACTTAGGGTCGTTTTCTTCTAGGGTTTGATGATAGAGCCTTGTTGTAGCAACACTCTCCCTCATTTGACTCTCTTGTCTTGACTTTATCTTTCATGCTAGCCGTTTTTTCCATATAAGGAAGGAGGAGAGAGCACGAGGCCTTGCCATAGCAACATCGTAGTGAGCCTCTCTCCCCTAGGGTTTTGTCTCTGAGGCCCTACCATAGCATCACTTCAGAGCTCTTCCCTCTAGTCCTTAGTTGTCCTCCTTCAACCTATGTGTCCTTCACTTTTGACTCCATTAAAACCTAAGGCACTGACCTAGAAGTCCTCCAATGTTGAAGTGAAATTGGTCAAACAACTCTCAAACTCTTTGAACTTTAAACCCTAACTACACTAACCCTAGCTCTAGCTAACCCTATTAACCCTAAGTTGTTGACGTCATCCTTGGTCATTTTGTCTTAATGCAGCAACGTTTTACTTTATGAGCAATTGAATGGTAGTTAAAGGCATTAATTAAGTCAAGTATTGATTTATTGCATTGAATGTCATATCGTTCTAGTATTTATTGGTGAAGTGACGTTATCTTTCAGTGTTATTTTGTAAACATTGACTTCGTCAACATTTACTTTCAAATTGCTTATATTGAATATCAGATAGTCTTTGATATATATAAAGTACTAACCAGAGCCTGGATATATCAGTTTATTGTTGTTTTGTTCTCGGGCAAGGATTCTACTTGGTTATCTTTGTTGGCTATAAGCCGGACTATTTGTTTTGGTGGTAATTTGTGAAGGGGGAAACTTGTCATTGTTTGATTATCCTTTAGCCTCTTCAAAACCTCAGGTCACCGGGGACATCTCCCCTGGGCCTCACCTCCCTAAAGAGAAAGAACCTTCCCATCATGGTGACATTGGGTGGGATAGGTTCTTGTTACGCCAGTTTGGCCCTCTACTTCATAACCTTTCTTCCTAGCTACAAACTGTGCGATAACAGGCACAATTTATGATGAATGTCTCTCATCTTAAAAGTAAAAGATTGCTTAAACTACATCAGAAAATCTATTGGACACCTACTTTCACTGCAATACTTGTAGCCATAAAGTTCACTACTACTCTCTCATGGCCAAATATGATTCCCTTCAACCTCAAATCCCTAGAGATCATCAAACTCTACAAGTCAATCTAAACCCTCAAACCAACGTAGATGTTGAGCATTATTAGCTTCAAGTAGTTACAGAGAATTTCCAAGTAAACAAAGTTATTGCAAGCCAAAAGTCTCATTTGATGTCAACTCAGTTATCCAACAGTAGGTCATAAGTTTCACAAGTTCAACCCAAGAATCTTTCTTTCCCCTCATGGCCCTAACAAGAGGGAATTTTCTCCTCCTCCATTATAGAAATTTAAGGATACCTTAGACATCAAGGATGCAGGAAGAAACCCAAAGGACACGCCATGCATGATTATTTTTCTCACATCTTCAAGGGCATGGTGAAATTAAACTCATTTGATTTCCTTGCAATTTTTCTAGAAGGCCTAGAGAATGATAATGCAGAATATCACTACTCAATCACAATGAAAGTATTGCTAAAAAATATCAAGGGGTTCTCAGACCCCTACTGCGATATTATGGTTAGAAGAATCATAGATCATCTTCAAGAATTATATATTATTTGTTTGTAGGAAGTTGATAATTCAAGTTTCATGTTTTCTTTGAATCTTATTTGGCTAAAATTGGTGGATTTTGTTTCCAATCATTGATAATGGCACACATGGAGTGTCGACTTTGAATTTTCCCCTATGCTTGTTGCATGTGTATCAAAGTGGGGTGTTGATCCAACTCAACCTTTAGTTTTGATCATGCTCAATTTATACAGTTATATTTTGGGTTTGGCGAACATCTATGTATTGAATGATGTTATTGAACCAACAGATTTTTTTAAATTGATTGCATACAAGCTCCCTAATGCTTGGTGAATTTAACAATGTTGAAGCATGAGAATAAAGAGAATGGTTACTCCTCTTAAGGCTCTTGTACCTCTCCCAGAGCTTGACTAGGTTTGTATGATTCTAATGAATTCAATTGCAATGGTTCTTCAAAGTCTCGTTCATTTGGTCTAATTTTCATAAAGGGGAAGAGAGGGTCCTCAAACATGTGGATCGTGTAATTCTCTTTGAGAAACGTAGTTTCTTCTATAATTATTTGAGGTCCCAATGTACGTAAGTATTGGCACAAGTAAATCTATCAGACCATCAGCTTATCAATTTCTCTACCACTTATGGTGCAGATAAGTTGCTTCCAAAGGCACAATTTATGATGAATGTCTCTCATCTTAAAAGTCAAAGTTTGTTTGAACTCCATTAGAAATTTGTTGAACACCTACTTCCACTGAAATACTTGTAGCCATCAAGTTCACCACTACTCTCCCATGGACAATTTTGATGCACTTCAACCTAAAATACCTCGTGCTCCTCAAACTCTACAAGCCAATCATACCCTTTCGACCAACATAGATGTTCAGTATCATTAGCTTCAAGTAGTTAGAGAGAATTCCCAAGTAAACAATGTTATTGCATGCCAAAAGTCTTGTTTGATTTCAACTCGGTTATCCAATGGTAGGTCATAAGTTTCACAAGTTCAACCCAAGAATCTTGCTTGTCCCTCATAGCCCTAACAAGAGGGCACTTTCTCCTCCTCCCTTATATAACTTTAAGGATACCTCAGATGTCAAGGATGCAGGAAGAAACCCAAAGGACACACCATGCATTATTATTTTTCTCACATTTTCAAGCGCTCGGTGACATTAAACTCATTCGATGTCCTCACAATTTTCCTCGGAGGCCTACAAAATGATAATGTGAATGTAACTGCTCAATCACAATGAAAGTATTTCCAAAAAATATCAAGGGACTCTCAGACCCCTACTGCTAGATTATGGTTAGAAGAATCATAGATCATCTTCAAGAATTATACATTTTTTGTTTGTAGGAAGTTGATAATTCAAGTTTCATGTTTTCTATTAATCTTCTTTGGTGAAACTCAATGGATTTTGTTTCCAATCATTGATTAGGGCACAGAAGGAGCGTCGACTTTGAATTCCCCTAAGCTAGTTGCATGTGTATCAAAGTGGGGTGTTGATCCAACTCAACCTTTAGTTCTGATCCTGCTCAATTTATACAGTTATATTTTGGGTTTGGCCAACATCTATGCATTGAATGGTGTTATTGAACCAACATATTTTTTAAAATGAAGTGCACACAAGCTCCCTAAATCTTGGTGACTTTAACAAGGTTGAAGCATGAGAATATATAGAATGGTTAATCCTTACAAGGCTCTTGCACCTCTCCCAAATATTAACTAGGGTTGTATGATTCTAATGAATACAATTGAAATGATTCTTCAAAGTCTCGTTCACTTGATATAATTTTCATTAATGGTAAGAAAGGGTCCTCAAACATGTGATCATGTAATGCTCTTTGAGAAACACAGTTTCCTCTCTGATCATTTGAGGTCCCAACCTTTATAAGTATTGGCACAAGTAAATCTATCATACCAACAGCTTATCAATTTATCTACAACTTAGGGTGCAGTTAAGATGCTTCTGAAGGCATAGTTTATGATGAATCTCTCTTATCTTCAAATTCAAAATTTGCTTGAAGTGCATCAGAAAAATCATATATCTTATACATAAGCCTAGAAGAAAAGATGGATCGATTGTCTAGTGGGAGGAAGCAACTCGTTGAACCACAACATTTATCAGCGGCTTTGGGAGGCATATTTCTATAATAAGTGTTAATTTTTCAAGCATAAACAGATACAGAAGATAACAGTAGTGTTCTTTTAAAACTTTAGCAGATAAATTGAAGCATAAGAATCATAGGAAGAACAATCATTCATAGAGACACAATTATTTATCCTTGGAAACCCTTAAGGGGAAGAAAATCCAGCAAACTTCTTATTGTGATATATTGATCAGTCAAACAAGTACATTGAACTTACAAGGATCTTCTAGAAAGAGAGAGATAAGACAATAGCACTAAGACAATAGTTGTTGCTAGTTGTTTCCCATAATAGCCTAGTTGTTGCCTCAAAATAGTATAACTTCTTGTTGCTAGTTGTTTCCCATAATAGTGTTACAAGCCTTCAGAAATGAACCTTCTAGTTGTTGCTCAGAACTTGTGAAAACTGATGTGAAGACTTATATGAAGACTAATGTAAAGAGAGGATGCCTCCCTCTCTTTATATAGGATAGAGTCTAGGTTATGTAGCTTTAGGTTAGGGGCACCTCCTAGGTTAGGATAGGATAGGATTTAGGTTAGGACAACTAGGTTAGGGCTGACCTAGGCTGACCTGGAAAGGGGGCAGCTTGGAGGGTTGCTTGGAAGAGAGTAGTTAGGAGGGATGCTTAGAAAAAGAATATCCTCTGCAGTTGCTCAAAATTTTACACTCCTTCTCAGCAAAGAGGGTATTCTTCAGGCATCCACATCCACACAGTTATTTTTATTCATTGCACATGATCATTGACTTGTTGACATCTACACAGGATCAATATATCACAAGAAGTTCATATCAATATGAAAATAAGGATCATGTAATGTGATCATCTAGTTCTCCTTAACCATGGTAAACTGCTAGAGTTATTTCACTTAGGGGTGGTCAGTCCCTAAGGAATTCTCATAGCTCATCATGAAGACCTAGGAGAACTTTTCACATTTTCTTGTCTTAACTTTTCTTTGACACACAAAGCTCACAAGACTTGTCTTGAATTTTTCTTTGACATACAAAGCTCACGAGACTTGACTAGGCTCATAGAGGTTGTGCGATCCCCCTAACTTTTTCACTAGTCTRTTTATGCTCACAGAGGTTGTACGTTCCCCCTAACTTTTTCACTAGATTGTCTATGCTCGTAGAGGTTGTATGTTCCCCCTGAATTTTTCATTAGACTTACATCTTGACTTTTGTCTTTACAAGGCTTCCACCTTTGCCTTGGATTAACTCACAATATCATATAGCATCTCATTTGTCCTTACTTTTGGTTTGACTCATAGAGGTTGTACGTTCCCCTGGCTTTTTTAATACCTCACAAGACTGGTTCATTCTCCAAATATCCCTGGCTAGCTTCAGGGTGGCAACTTAAGGAATCTCATTCGCGAATGTCTTGTGATGATGCTATTCCCTCTCAGTGAGGGACACATTTTCTGCCATACCAAACTTGTCCCGGAACTACACAAATTTTCCAAGAGACAGAGGCTTAGTCAAAATATTTGTTATCTTCTCATCAGTACAAATGTACTGTAGCTTGATGGTACGTCTTTGGGCCATGTCTCTGATGAAATGATATTTCATCTCAATATGMTTTGATCTATCATGGAAKATGGGGTTCTATGTTAKCTTTAAATAGCTCTGGTTATCACAATGGATAACAGTTTTTACTAACTTCTCTTCAAACAACCCAAACAGAATCTTTCTCATCCATATTGCTTCTATGCTCGTATTATTGGCTACTATATACTCTACTTCAGCTGTACTTTGTGCTATGGAGCCTTTTTTCTTGCTTGACCAAGATATCATAGTTGAACCCAAGCTAAAACAGTATCTGGAAGTACTCTTCCGGTCCACTGTTCTCCCAGCCAAATCTAAATTAGCATAACCATGAAGCAACACTCCTCCACTGGAAGTGTATCTAATTCCATATGCAATGGATCCTCTCAAATATCTGAGGATATGTTTAGCAGCAATCCAATGTCTGCGTCTCGGCTCAGACATGAATTGACTCAAGGTGCTTGCAGCAAAACATATATCTGGCCTTCTATGGATCAAATACATCAAGGATCCAATAAGTTGCCTATACAAGGATGGGTCCACCAATTATGATCCAGAATTTGACTCATGTAATTTCCTTAAGTAAGATACCATGGGTGTAGACATGGATTTACAGTCTAGCATACCAAATCTACGTAGTATATCAACCGTATACTTTCATTGAGAAAGGAAAATTTCATCTAATCTTTGCCATACCTCCAAACCAAGGAAGTAATGCATGATTCTAATGTCTTTCATTTCAAAATCATAAGTGAGCTCCCTCTTAAACTGAGTTGTCAGTTGTTCCTCTCCAGTAAGGAACAAATCATCAACATATAGAACCAAAATTATGGGATGATTTTCTATTACCTTGAAATACAGGTTGGGATCAGTTGCACTCTTGGAGAAATCCAAGCTCTRAAGGTAACTGTCAATTCTCGCATACCAAGTCATTGGTGCATGTTTCATCCCATATAGTGTCTTCTTTAATTTKCACACATGTGATTATTTTATTTGAACCACAAAACCCTTTGGTTGTTCTATATATACCTCTTCCTCAACTTGACCATTGAGGAATGCAGTCTTTACATCCATCTGGTGAATTTTCCAACCCAGAATTAAAGCGAGGGATATGATGATCCTGATGGAAGTGTACCTTGCAATAGGTGTGAATATTTCATCATAGTCAATACCTTCCTTTTGAGAAAAACTAAGAGCCACAAATATCGCTTTGTATTTCTCAATACTTCCATCAACTGTATGCTTGATTTTGAACAACCATTTGGAAGTAACCACAGATTTTCCTTCTGGCCATGGAACTACTTCCAATACATCATTTTYCACGATGGATTGATATTCTTCCACCATGGCATMTTTCCATATTTTCTTATTAGCGGCATCATCATAGATGGTGGGCTCTACATCAGTGATCTGAGCCATAAGAGCCACATAACTTGAATATATTTGAGGTCTATTACTCTCTCTGAAAGTACCTGAAGGAGTTGCATGTTTTTTTGCCTCTCGCGGAATTTCTCTAAACCAGGAAGGCTTCCTCTTAGCGAGAGGTACCTCCATAGGTCTCTATATCTTTTCTATTGGATCCACGATATCAACTTGATCCAATGGCTCTTCAGGTTCCTCCATCTATGTATCTTGTTGTGATTCTTTAGATTGCTTAAATGCAACTTCTTCATGAAAATTTACATCCCTACTTACCTCGATATATCTTTGGCTTGGAATATAGATTATGTAGGACTTCGATGTTTCATTGCACCCAACAAAAATTCCTTTCTTCTCATAAGGCTCCATCTTAGTTCTTTTCTCTTTCTACACATGTATGTAAACTAGACATCCGAAAATCCCCAGGTGTCCCACTTATGGCTTTTCGCCAGCGAATCCTTCTTCTGGAGCCTTTTCCCCCAGAATAACATCAGGACTTCTATTTTGAATATAAACTATTGTTCTTGTAGCTTCTGCCCAAAGTGATGTGGGAAGGTCTTGATCACACATCATAGCTTTGGCTGCCTCACAGATTGTTCTGTTCTTTCTCTCAGCAATCCCATTATGTTGAGGGTTATAGGGCACAGTTAGTTGTCTCTTGATTCCTACTTCTTTACAGAAGTCATCAAACTAATGAGACTCAAATTCACCACCATCTCCAGTCCTCAAAGAATGTATATTTTTTTCAGTCTAGTTTTCAATCAATGCTTTGAATTCTAGAAATTTACTAAAAGTTTCATTCTTTGCCTTTAGAAAATAGATCCATGATTTTCTAGATAAGTCATCTATGAAAATCACATAATAAAGACATCCATTCAAGGAAGGATATGACATAGGTCCACATACGTCTGAATGTATCAAATCCAAAATTCCTTTAGACCTTTAGTTATTGTTAGGAAAGGATTTATTTATGTTTTTACCAAGAACACAACCTCTACAGATACCATCATGATCAAACTGAAAGGTAGGTATTCCTCTTACCATTTTCTAAAGTCTGGGGAGTGCTTTGTAGTGAAGATGTCCAAACCTTCGATGCCATATCTCAAATGGACTAAGTGAAGCATGAACCAGTGCTTGGATATGTCTTGGAARCTTGTAAATACCTCACTATCTAACTCCAATCACAATTGTTGAACTTAGCTCTTGATTCTTCGACCATAAGAGAGMTTTCTTGTCCATAAATATTACCCTGTAACCTTTATCTTCCAAKACTGCAACAGATATAAGATTCTTCTTTAAACCAGGAACATACATAATTTKCTCAATGTGTAACTCACCTCCAAATTTGAGCTGAAAAGATGTCAATCCAAGTCCTTCGATTGTATAGCTGGAATTATCTCAAACTTCTACCTAAAAAGAGAACTTCTCCTTGAAGTTTGCAAGGACTCCTTTATTTCTAGTCATGTGCCTGGAAATTCCACTATCTACTAACCAGGATTCAGAACCATTGTAAGAGAACCAAAGAGTGATGAAATAAGGTAGTATTCCCTCCTGGTCTCTTGATTATTTGAGGCCCCTTTTGTCTTTGTTCTTCGAGACTCATCTTTTGCAGCAATAGAAGCATGATATTTACCCTTGTGCCCTTTTCTGATCTTTGGACAATCTCTGGCAAAGTGCCCATTTTGATGACAGTTGAAGCACTTCACCCTTGTCATATCAAACTCTTTCCCTTTGAAGCTACTTTTTTTTTTCTCCTTCTGAGGAAACTTCTTTTGAGGAGTAAATCTTCTCCCTTTCCTTGTCTGTGTTGCTAGAGAAAGGTTCTCTTCCTTTGAAGTACCATTTCGACTCCGAATTCTCCCTTCTTCTTGCAGGCAATCATGCCACAACCTTTCAAAGTCTAGCTAGTTTTCACGAGCATTTATCCCAGCCAGAAATGTCTCCCAAGAATGTGGAAGACCATCCACAACAGTCTGGACAAGATCATCATCATCTACCATTATACCAATGACCAATAATTGATCCCTTAACTGAGATATCTTTGTGAAGAAAGAGGCTACAGAGTCATCCTTCTCCATCTTGAGAGTTTGAAGCTTATTCTTTAGAACCCTCTTCTGAATGGGTGCCTTCTTTTCATACAAATTGGATAGAGTGTCAAAACACTCCTTTGCAGTCTTTAGAGGTGTTCTAATAGGCATGATATTCTCTTTGACTGAATCAAATATGATTAAATTTTCCCTTTCCTGATTCTTCTTGAACATTGTCCTTCCTGCATTGGAGGTGGGTTCTTCTACTGTGTTGGTCACAAAGTTGTCCAAGTCATATTCTTCCAAAATATTCAGGACTCTGACTTTCCAAACATTAAATTTTGAAGCCCCTTCAAGTCTATCCTCGGTCCTTACAAATATGGAAGACATCTCTGCAAGCATTGTGCTTGAATAACTACTAAGGATCTGTGCAGGCTCTAGCAGACTGCAAAATTGAGCACTTTCACACCCTATAGCTCTGATACCATGTTAATTTTACAAGCATAAACAGAGACAGAAGATAATAGTAGTGTTCTTTTAAAACTTTAGCAGATAAACTGAAGCATAAGAATCATAGCAAGAACAATCATTCACAGAGACACAAGTATTTATCCTGGGAAACCCTCAAGGGGAAGAAAACCTAGCAAACTTCTTCTTGTCATATATTGATCAGTCAAACAAGTACAACGAACTTACAAGGTTCTTCTAGAAAGAGAGAGATAAGACAATAGTTCTTACTGTTGTTTCTATGTATTCACATTTCTTTGAGCCTTTTCCCTAATCTGCACCCTGACCTGTAGCTTTTGTTGTCCCAAATGTGCCCTTAAGGGTGACTCAAATATGCCCTTGAGTTTTTGTCCAGAACAACCTTTAATTGTTGTCCAGAACACGGATATCAGTAGCTACAAAATTGCCTCAATTGTTGTCCAAAATATCTCTTTGTTGTTGTCCATAATATCTCTTAGAACAGAGTAAAATAGTTGCTACAGAAAGAGTTATCAGTGGCTAGTTACTGCCTAGAATAGCCTAGTTGTTGCCTCATAATAGTCTAGCTTTTTGTTTCTAGTTGCTGCCCAGAATAACCTAGTTGTTGCCTCGAAATAGTCAATCTTGTTGTTGCTAGTTGTTGCCCAGAATAGTGTTATCGGCCTTCAGAAATGAACCTTCTAGTTGGTCCTCAAAACTTGTGAAAACTGATGTGAAGACTGATATGAATACTGATGTAAAGAGAGGATGCCTCCCTCTCTTTATATAGGATAGATTCTAGGTTAGACAGCTTTAGGTTAGGGCCACCTCCTAGGTTAGGATAGGATAGGATTTAGGTTACGATAGCTAGATTAAGACTAACCTAGGCTGACCTGGAAAGGGGGTGGCTTGGAGGGCTGCTTGGAAGAGAGCAGCTAGGAGGGTTTCTTAGAAAAATAATATTCTCTACAGATGCTCAAAATTTAACAATAAGGAATAGGGTTGGGAAAAAATATCGTGGGTTTGTTAGCTAATGCCTTCAAAACTGCATTGTCAACAAGGAATTTCAAGCCAAGGTGGCCAAGCTCATACATCATTTGAAAGTTGATGAAATTAGTCATGCTAAAGGGGATCAACTTCGAGCCCAACTCATTGGCTAAATATGGGGGAGTATTCTAATGATTTCTTCAAGACCCTTGCCTCAAAAGAGGCGATGAAAAATATTTTAGTGATCTAAACTCTAAGAGGTGGGCTTACCCATAAAGATGATATTGATAGAGAGTTTGTTTATCACTACAAAAAGAATTTCAATCTTCAGGATTAGTTGAAGAACGTAGGGTGGCCATGGAAACCTACACTAGTGTAGTCTTATCGAAGTTTACCAATGCACATACAAGGTTGTGTGATCAAGTGTAGACCTTGGTGATATGTATGTCACCATATAGGAGGTGGAAAATAAAAAATCATTAAGGCTTGATGGATTTCCATTCGAATTGTCCCCGGGATTTTTTGGGTCATGCCTACTTCAAGTGTATAAAGTGAGCATCATGAAACAATCACTGGGGAACAATATTAGCCAAGGTCTCACCAAATGGACCCTGAAAATCGATGACCTTAAACTCATCACGAGTTAGAGGCCTATCATTGTCTTGAATGTTATGTAAAAATTTTGACCAAGGACCTTGCTCTCGAAGTATATTCTATAGAAGAACATCTGACCCAAACAAACATAATCTTTATTAGGGGGTGATTTATTTTTAATAGTATCATCATTGTATCGGAGGAAATGGTTGTTTGAGACTGGGCTTTTTCTTCATCAAAATCGAGACCGAGGACACCTATGATGACTCATCCTATGGTCATTATGTTGTAAAAAATGAAAATGTTGTGTAAATAAATTCAAGTGTGTGACATCGTTGTTGTAGATCCAAGACATTTGCAAGGACCTCATGTTTGAAATAATATAATCTGTAATTGTTTTAT
>SNQJ01S0066130.1:0-17887 GCA_010110895.2 Picea sitchensis
TGAGAAAGAGGGATGCCAAACCAACAACTTCCCATCTCTACCAGAGTTATGGAATTTGATTCCACTCAATCAAACTCCCCCAACACTCGCCACTATAGCCAATACTGCCACTACCACCCCCCATTCCAATAGTAAAGGGTTGTGAACCAAATTTGCTTGTGCTATATGTTCAGAATATGGCCATTATACCCACCATTGCCCAGCACTGCCATGCTTTCGGGAGACATTAGCCATCATACGCCAAAGCTTCCAGAGAAACCCCATTCCTGCTACGTCCTCCTCAACAAATATCACTGACATCTGTTATGTCACCACTTCAGTCAATGAACGTATGAGACGCCCTTGCTCTCTATGCGACTCATTAGATAATTTTACATATCAGTGTCCTATGATCCTTGAATACAGGCAATGCCAATTGACCCTGCTTCAACAACCCCCAGATTCGATAGTTGACATTACCTCATCACTAGAGGTTCTCCATGCCATTTTTCCCAAACCTGAGGCCCTTCCAATGCCTCCATGGTTCTTATATGACTTATTTGAGGATTCACCCCCCAATCCCCCCAAATCTCCCACTCATTCCCCTATGGAAATTTTACACCCAACTACCACGGGTACTCCTCAGTTCTTTAATATCTGGTTTATGTCCAGTGAACCATCACCATCTCCTAGCATTGTTCCCCTTGCTTCTTCCTCACCAGGGGGCAACCAGACGACAAAAGTCACCGATATCACTCTTCTTGACCCCTTTTATTCCCATCACTTCCACTGTGACAAGGAAATACTCGAAGAGTTCAATAACCCGGACTACCCCTGGGATGCGCTACACCACCGTGAACTCTTCTTTCCACCGGAAACCTCCATGCCTCCTAACCAACACCCCATCTACGTGGTCAAAACCAAGGATTTTATCCCATTAGGGCCTATCGACTGGTTCAAAAACCCCATTCCTTCCCCTGATGCTTTTGAAGAAGGAAACATGGCCAACATTTCCCCGACCATTAAAATCGACATTTCCATCAAAAATGGCGTCATCGAGGAAATCACCATTAGAGCTGCTTGCACTCCTCAAGAAATCACCACCTATAAAGCCCTCTTCCAGGAATATCGGGATATTTTTGCCTGGTCATACACAGAAATTCATGGCCTCAATCTCTCTATCGTCGAACATTGCATCGACACCTGGCCCGACATTACACCAGTTCGTCAAAAACAACGACCGCTACATCCATCCAAAGCAGCGACCATCAAAGCCGAAATTGACAAATTACGCGTTGCGGAGTTCATTTACCCCATCGCCTATACATCATGGGTTTCCAAACCTGTACCCGTTAACAAAAAATAGGGGCACTATTCGTGTTTTCACGGACTTTCATGATCTCAATCACGCATGTCCCAAAGACAACTTTCCAACACCTTTCATCGATCAAATTATCGACGACTGCGTACGCCACAAAGCTCTATCCTTCATGGATGGGTTCTCTGGGTATAATCAAATTCAAATTCACCCCGCCGATCAGTATAAAACTGCATTCATTACCCCTTGGGGTAATTTTGCATATCGTGTCATGCCTTTTTGCTTAAAGAATGTTGGCGCAACTTTCCAATGGGATATGATATACATCTTTCATGATTTGGCTCATATCATCCTCGCATACTTGGACGACCTCACAGCTCGATCAAGAAACGCACCCAACATCTAGATTATTTGCAAATCATCTTCCAACGGTGTCATCAGTACAACATCCGCTTGAATCCCCTCAAGTGCATTTTCTATGTCACCGCTGGGCACCTCCTCGGCTTCATCGTTTCCCAAAGCAGTATTACCATGGACCCCCTCAAAGTCCAAGATATCACCAAAATTCCACCTCCCTGGAATTTACGTCAACTACAGAGCCTACAAGGCAAAGCTAAATTTCTACGGCGGTTTGTCCCAGACTACGCCATACGTGCACATGGTTTCCTTCGCTTACTACGTCATGATATCCCCTTTCACTGGGATGACCATGCCCAACAGTCATTTGACGACCTTAAAATGGCGCTCTCCACCGCCCCTTTAATTAGTGCACCTGACTACAATCGCGACTATATCCTCTACGTATCTCCATCAGTTGTGTTAGTAGCAGGATTTCTCGTCCAGCTAGGTGATGACAATCGTGAGCATGTCATTTATTACGTTAGTAAAAACCTCTCAGGGCCACCCTTGATGTATAAACATGAAGAGAAACTTTCTCTTGCAGTCATCCTCGCAGTCCAAAAACTACGCCACTACATTCTACTTCGCACAACCAAGGTTGTCACAGATTCCAACCCTATGCAATACTTGCTTAGTCTTCGGCAAATTTTCTCGATGGATCATCATCCTTCAAGAGTACGATTTAGAATTCTCAACACCCAAGAGTGAGAAGGCCCTCATTCTCACCGAACTTGTCACAACCCTCCCCTCTGACACCACCAGTACCCCCGTCAACACCAACTTTTCCGACGAACACCTCTTTTACATCTCTTCAGATGATCTTTGGTACGATGACCTCCTCGTCTACCTCCGAACACAAAACTTTGGTAACCACCTTTCACGATATGATTGTTGTCGTATCTTCCATCAAGCCCCCTGCTATCTCCTCATCGGAGACATCCTATACCGGCGGGGAGTCGACACCATTCTTCGTCGATGCCTGACCATTGACGAGACCAATAGAGTCTTGAACGACTGCCACAGTGGCGCATGTGGGGGCCATCTTTCGGGAATATCCATTGCTCATAAGATTATCTGAGCAGGTTACTTTTGGCCTACCTTATTTCACGATTGCATTCACGCCGTGAAACGATGTGAGAAATGTCATCTTTATGCCAATAAAGCCCGAGCTCCCCCTGCTCTTCTTCATCCAGTCATCACTCCCGGCTCTTTTTGTAAATGGGGCATCGACTTCATGACTTTTACCCCCCTCCAGCAATGGTCACAAATACATTGTGGTCGCAGTCGATTACTTCACCAAATGGGCAGAAGCTATGCCCACCTTCAACAACACTGCTGACACTGCAGCGGGTTTTTTCTTTAACCACGTCATATCTCGTTTTGGAGTACCACTCCAACTCATTTATGATCACGAGAAACACTTCGAGAATGAGATCTTCGTCGAACTCTCATCTCGGTTAGGATTCTCTCATGAGTTTGCTTCACCATATTACCCTCAGTCTAATGGACAGTTCGAAGTAGTTAACAAGGTCCTCAAAACCATGTTACAACGCATGGTTAATAAACATAAAACCAATTGGCATCATATGTTATTTTCTGCACTATGGGATTACCATATGGCTGTGAAAACAGCTGCTGGTTTCACACCATTTTATCTAGTCCATGGGTTTGAGGCCACTCTTCCCATCGAGTGTGAAATTCCTACCTTACGCACCGCAATCGATCTATTACCCGACACTTCTCCAATGGAGCAGCGCTTGCTGAACTTAGAATATCAGGATGAAGATCATCGATCTTCATTACAAAACAATGAGGCAGCTAAAAAATGGTCAAAGGCTACTTTTGATCGACATGTCAACCTTCGCTCATTTCGCGAGGGCGACCTCGTCCTAGCTTACGATATCGCTCATGATACCTTTGGCCATGGAAAATTCGATTCACTATCGTATGGCCCATACATTATCCAACATTGCCTCACCAAAGGCGGATATATCCTGGCCTCTCCTGAAGGCCTCTTTCTCAAAGAACCCATCAACGAGTTGTACTTAAAGAAATTCTATGCTTAAACGTAGTCATTCTACTTTAGGCTCTTTCTTTTATAGTGTTTTTAATCTTTTTTCCATTCCTCACGTCTAAACTCTCATTTGTGCTATTGACAGATGCTTCCTCCATCAGCTTACCACATCGGTTACGCCGAAGGCGCCAGCCGTTGGACACAAAATATTGCTTCGGCTGCTTGGGCTCTCTACACCCCTTCACATGAAATGCTCCATTCGAGCGGCATATGTTTGGGGTCAGCGACCAACAACCAAGCCGAATACACTGGCGTCATCGGCCTCCTGGCCGATGCCCAACATCATAGTATTTGTCACCTTTGCATCTTTCTCGACTCACAACTAGTAATTCTCCAGCTCAACAATGTGTACCACGTATGCGATCCTTTCCTCTTTCGCAAATACCTATAGGTTAGACTTTTATCTCGACATTTTGATTCCATTACATGTACACATATTCCAAGACAATTGAATCAAATTACAGATAACCTAGCTAATATTGTGTTAGACTGGCATATATCACATCAAGCTACCTCTACACATACATAAACATATCAACAACCTATCATAGCATATATAGATTAGACATCATCAATAAATTAACAAACCACGTGTAAACACCACATATATCTCAAAAGGTATACTCATGTATATATCAAAAGGTCCACAGTGCCATCCAAATGTTTACATACAAAAATACAACTATCCGCAGGCCAATGCAGCACCTCGGTACAAAATGGGCTCACCAGCCTATATACAAAAATTACATCAATACATAGAGCACCACTCACAGTTCCTCTAGAGCACCATCGCCTGCCCCTCCTTTAGGCGGTGGCAGCCCACCACCACCTACCCCTCCCTCAGGCGGTGGTGGTCCACCCCCTACCGGTTCCTCCTGCCCCGGCGGCAGTCGTCCGGTCATCGCAGCACCAACCACTGTTGCTCGTCATACTACGGCCCACCATGGTGGCAGAACCCCGACACACTACTCCAGGATACCCTCATCCTAGATGCGAGACCACATGCCCTCAAGCACATCCTATAATACCGCCTCTAGGCAACAATGTATGTCCTCAAAATCTACTTTGGCAGCCGTCGGAGGAGCATGTGATGGCCCAGCACAAGGGTCATCAAACTGGCATCTCCTCGCTGCCCTCTCCAGATCAGCTGGTCTCACCGCAACGTCCTCATGCTGATGTCTCTCTCCACGTGGTAGTCTCTCCGGCTCATGATGAGACGACAGTCTCTGTAACTCCACCTCGCGCCCGCTAGGTGCCACATCTACACATACAAACAAGCAACGGATAGTATCAACATCTATATCATATAAATATGTCATGCTATCTCAAAACACAAAAAACATATATATCAACATCATCAACATACCTTGGCGGTCAAACACCTCCCCCGGAGGTAGCACTATGTCCGGATCCTCCCGGAACTCAACCCCCGCATAGGGGTACGACAATATCACCTGTGGCATCTGCCGCCATACCTGCACTACCTCTGCGGTAAAAAAGTGGCCACCCTCACCACCACCATGGCGAAGCAACACAGTCGACCACCGCCTTAGTTGCGGCTCTTGTGCCCCAGTCTCACCCAATAAGATCCTAGGGTGCAACATCGACACCCTCTCCAGAAACAAGGCGACCAGGATGGACCTGAAGGTAAAATCTCCAGCATCCGTGGACTGACAATGGTCCAGTTTCCCTACCATCCTGGCATGCAGCATCAACCCCCAGGAGAAATGCTCACCAACCAACACTCTCTCCATCACCATCAGATGGCCACCACTGATCCGTTGCATCGCCAGCGAACCATAAACTCTCACAGTCATCACTGCTAGAGAATGATGTGCTAGGGCATCCATCGCCCCAATGCTCACGACTGTGTCAAACATAAAGTTCATCCCCAAACAATACCTCTGGCCAACCATCGCTAGCGGCATCTCCCTCGGTAGCACCGGCTCCGCTGGTAGGGGCGTTCCCCAAAACGGGAGCCTAGTCAAAAAATACACATCCTCCACCGCAGTGAAGGGAATCTTCTCTCCCTGCACTATGAAGAAGTGCAGGTCCAGACTCCACATCTGGATAAGAAACTGCAAGAGATAATCCTGCGCCCATATCAATGGGCACTCAAAGAACTTCAGCAGCCCACAGGCTACCAAAGTCGCACATACACCTGGCTCCTCAATAGCCACGACGTCTTGTAGCTAGGACCAATCCCACTCTAACCAACCAATCAGCATCATGCACAAAGCTCACCTGCAACCACATAAAACCATCCTAAGTCAACCACATGGACAATCAACAACATCAAAAAGACAAGTTTTACACATGTTAACCTTGCCTCCATGGCACGGTTGTTTAACTGACAGGCGCGCAGACATGCGCGCCTGTACACGCCACATCCGCGCACGTATGCGTGCCTGTTCACTCCACAAGCACGCTCTCAGGCACGCCTGTTCACTACACAGGCGCGCACATGTGCATGCCTATTCACTCCATAGGCACACTCTCAGGTGTGCATGTTCACTCTACAGGCGCGCACATGTACGCGCTTGTGCAACCGACAGGCGCGCACATAGTGCGTTCCATCTACCGTCTTACCAGCGCTCCCATGCGCGCCTATCCGGTGGACATGCATGCACGTGTGTGTTCCTACTACTAGATCACCCACACACATGGGGCCCACATAAGACCACTAACCTGAAGCTCGTTGGACCTCGATCGGATGCCTCGTCCTCCCCGAATATCCAAATCTCCTCTGACTACTTCTCGTCCAATCACTATAGAAGAAAGCACAAATGAGGTGGCAATGTGGGCCCTACAGCTATATATAAGCCCTTTTTCCCAACTTCCACTTACCATTCCGGGAGCTCCGGGCGTCCATTTATCGATCCATCTTCAGCCACGGGATCAACATCCCATTGTCTACATCACAACAGTCCCTGGGCCTCTTTTCTTCCTGAGCCCCCGAGACGCCATTTTCCATACCCTGATCAGGTACGCATGCGCATATTCACACTTATCAAACACATGCTCATATATTTGATTCTCTTCAGATATTGTTCACGTCGGGTATTTGGTTTTCATGTGTGCAGGTACTTAGTCATCATACATTGACACAACCCTTTCAGGTATATACTCAGCACTGGCATGTAGTCATTCCCTCTAAATATCACTTACATTTCCAGTCACACCCTCTGACATTTCCCTCTAGGATCCCCATTTTGGGCTCTACAATACCTACACCTCCATTTTCATCTTCGGTACTGTCACCCGGTAGCACTCTTACCCACATGAGTTGTCCCATTCACAACACCCTTTTGCACTTCTGACACTCATGTTGTTTTTCAAAACCATTTAGGGATGGGAGTTGCGATAGTCTTACATCATGTCATGAATCAACCACATACTCCTTCTCCTCATTTTGCTAGCTTTCCCAACGGATTCCTAGATTATCTCTCCACGATTATATTTTTGGGCTGCACCTCCGCAGTAGCATGAACCCTCCATTTCATCCACAATCCATTTACCCATCTGCAAATCTCCCTTCATTTCACCTACCTCCTACAGAAACCCACCCATGGGGCCCCCACCCTCCATCAGTTCTCCGAGCAAATTATGCCCTACCTAGGCCAACCATATCACATTGGGGCACCCGTTTCTGTATTTGTACACTTCTCTCCAAATATTCATTATTTATTGTACAAACGCCTTTGTTTCCAGTTGTTACATTACCTTTTTGTCATCACCTTTGGCGACCTCCTTCCCTTTTTGGCCAACCGCAACCCATGTCACCCTTGGTTGGAGCACTACTTGTCATCCACCATTGTCGGCATCATCCATATCTTCACAGTACCCCACAGGCCACTTATGTCTGCCCTCTAAATTTGTTCACCTTGTCCCACCTCTGGCACAACTTATCCCCGGTCTTGTTGTCCCCCTAACACTTGACCTCGTTGAACGGTTGCGGTCACTTTTATCTCACATATACTCCAACCAAGGGCAGTCTTGAGTCTTCCTACATCTTGACTTCGTCCATGTACCTCCTCCACTTCCTAACCTCACCTAGTAGATTTCATGAAGCCATTTTCTTATAGGAGTCGCGTCCCCCTTTTTTGTCGACATCAACATAGTTTTCCAGAAGGGTGACAGTATCTTGATTCTCATTACCCACCCAATGAGAGATCTCAGATGGCACAGAGCGAAACACAATTGTTCCCTACTGTCGTTGACCCCCATAACATTCGACGTCAACACTTTCTCATGTTACGGTGGGTCTTACTTTGCGACTATTGCAGTTAGTTCTTTCACTTGCCGAAGACCTCTGAACTTGGTTGGGCTATCAATGCCCAAAGAATCGGTGATACTAATTACCGCGATCACTGCCTACTATTCAGAGTATGTTCATTCGCAGAATTGTCTTCTGCCTTTATCACGACCGCCCCCAAGGGCACTTCAGTTGTCTACACCAACACTTCATTCCTCTTTTTTGAGTTACATGACATGAGCATGGGGCATGCCCGCCTCGTTTGTACATAGTTTTCTTTTTCACACACCTCATGGAAGGTTGGGTTCTACCGGTTCTTTTTTCCCTCCAACGGATCACTCTGGATGATCCCACTATTTATCTCTCTTACAACAACACTCTCAGTAGAAGAAACATTGATGGATTTCGGCTATACGTATCCTCCTAACCTCATCCATCAGGGGGCATCTCTTATCACTGAAATTTCGTCAGCACATGGTTACAAGAATTCAGCATCATCAAACAGTGATGAACTCATCCATGGACCTGAATTAACACCAAAGAATTCATAAAGGGTCAAAAACTATACAAAATAGTGAAAAATTGAAGGGCTCTATGAAGACACTGGGCACGCGCGCACATGCGTGGAACAAGAACGCAAAAATCACGCACATGTGCACGATGCGCGACTGTTATCGCAAAAAGACACACACCTGAGAAACTATGCATTTATGAGAGTAGTCGACCTCCCACCCACTTATGGTTTAGCTCCCAATCCTATTTCACACTCAAATCTGGACTAGATTCGACTGGATGGCTGGTCAAAGACCTAGAAATGCCTTAATTAGCCTCTTTACACACTACAAACTAGTTGAACAATAGCTCAAAGGAATGCTATAAAAAGGCCATGGATACCCTTCATTTTTCAAGGATTTCAAAGAAAAGTTATGCTGCCATTATTCTCTTGAGGAATCTATCCTTGCCAAGAGTATATTTTCATCATTGCATTGGGAAATCCATCTCACCCCTTGAGTGGATTAGCAAAGAGTTCTTTCACCATTTTCAATTTTATTTGTTGTAACAAGAGCTTACTTGTGGGGGTCCAAGAGCCCTCCCTTGGAGGAAGAAGGGACTCATAGTCCCCTTGCTTCTCGGTGTTTTCTTTCACTAATATCAGCCTCATCATTTGTGACATGGGTCTCATTGTTCTTTTTGTCTCTATGTCCCTATGCTTATAAATTTAGTTGTTATTTCATTTCTTAGTTTAATTCTTAGTTGTTGTTTTATATTTCTTTTTCTAACTCTTTTCCTTGCAGTTGTCCTACTCAGCAAACCCAACTGAGATTGCAAGCACCTCTATTTTGTTCACTAAGGTGATGAAAGAGGCACAACACTCTTGATTCACCTTCCTTGTGTCCTCATCATGAATTTCATGGGACACATTTTCACTTTCAGGTGTCCTCTCTATTATGAAAATTTTCAATCCTTCCATCATCTCCCCTTTTAAACCCTCCATCATCTCTTGTAGTCCATCTTTTGTTACTGTCTTCTTTTTTAAATCATTTATGTCCCTGCCTATCTATTCACCTTCATAAATAGTCCATGTAGGATTATTTGGAGGATTATTTGGTGTATAAGTTCCCTTTTTGCGTGGCATGTTGGCTAAGTATCACTTTTGAACCTTGACTTTGAGGTGGTTCTGCTAGAGAATATTTCTTCTGTTGTATATCCAAAGTTTCGACCCTTATGGGTATGAAACTTTATTTTTTGTAGTGCTACAATATTTCTTCTCTACAATGCCACATGTCTAATCAAAATTGTATATTCCAAGTGGAATTTACGATAACTTCCCCACAACTTGTTGATTTTTGGCCTTTCTAGGATATGTCACTTGTATAGCATTCCCCACACAAAATAATTGACATAAAATTCTGAAACTCATATGAGAAATACTAAATATTGTCCAATATCAAATGCAACCAGTCTCACGCAATTTGGATACTCTATGAAGAAGTTATGATTGTTTTACTTGCAATACCTTCTTGAGACTAGTCAATAGGACTAGTCAAATACCCTATCTTCCACATGGTGTATATACAAATGTAATATGACCCAGAGGATGAAATATTTACCACACATGTATTACTAATTTATATGAATATACTCCATATTTTAGGGTCTAAAACATTACAGAAAACATTTTATAGATAAAATTACACAATGACTCAGTTCAGGATGATTCCATAACCCTATCTTGCATAGGTTGTATCTATGAAATTATAAGGCCTCAGGATCTGAAATTTTAACCCAACCTACCTTGATCCATCTGTTAATTATTCTCCAAGACGTTCCTTATTAAATGTTGTAGAAAATATTTTATACTGAAAATACCAAGGTGTCTCAGATGTAGCAGTGAAACCCCAAGACCTTGAGCTTTGATACCATATGTTAACAACCAAATATCAATATAGCATAGAAAAACCTTAGAATAAGTAATAAACACCTTGAAAAAGAGAGAGATTTAGAAAATAAGCCTCTTCAAGGGGCAACCTACTTATGCTCACATAAATGTACAATTCCAAGATGATTCCAACTGAAAATGTCTCCTTGGTATATATAGGAGACTAGGAGGTATAATTACAACTAATGGAATAAAACTGACATAAATAAAATAACATTACTAATGTAATATGCCCAAATTAAGGGGTAATGAACCAATATTAGGGTTTAACAGATACCCTGTAAAAAAATCCCCATTTTTATATTTCTGTAAAGATTATGGATAATATTTCCCATTTTTTCCTCATTGACGATGGTTCAGGCCCACGTGTAATGACGAATATTATTATGTAAGAGCTATGCTTGTCTTGTACGAATGAAAATGCCAGAAGGATGATCTCTTATAATAGTCTACAACAAATGACCATTGGTGAAATCAAATATATGACCTTGGTTGTTTGTGCACACCCTGAAATAAGGACAACCCTTAATATTCAGGTAATTGATATGTTAGTAAGAAACTACTCAATCATATTAGGAACAAATTGGTAAACTTTGACGGGTGGATACCTATCACTCGAAGAGACACACTTATTCATTCCTCAAAATGGTAAAAACATCATATTCCTTAGAGAGGGAAGTATTTCACCTTACATGAAAAGTGTTCCACAACCTAATGTGAATTATATTGAAGAGGATCTAGGGGTGTATTCCATATTTGTCGAGGAGGATAACACTCCCTTGGAACAAATCAATTTAGACGATGGTATGTGGCATATGAAATTTGATGGTAGATGCTCTAATGAAGGTAACAGAGTTGGAATCATCTTGTACTCTCTTGTGGGGAAAATTGATAACTTTTCTTATAGGTTGGAGTTTTCTTTCACAAACAATGTCACTAAATTTGAAGATTTATTATTAGGCATTGAAAAGGTCTATAATATGGGTTGTGGTCACCTTACAGGTTTTCAGAATTTTGAGCTTGTTGTGAACCTTGCATGTAAGATATACTCTCCTAGAAACAAGTTGATGAAATTGTACACCCAAACAATTTGGGAACTTATATCGAACCTACTATCTTTCAACATTACTCATGTTAAGAGGGAATTGAACTGAATGGTTGATCGATTAGCTGTTTTTGCAGCCTTTCCTAATCAAAAACTTCTGCCACATAGAACTGATTGTCCTTTTAAATATATATATCCTCCACAGATCCCTGACAATATATAATCATGGTAGGTCTTCCCTAGGAATTATATTATCTGTGCTTTCATTCAAAATGAACCTTATAAGCCCAAGGAAATTATATCCATGGAAGATAATAAGATTCCTAAGGGCTTGACGCCTCTAGAGAGTTCATTTTCATTGAGTGATGTAGGAAATAAAGAGAAACATAATGAAGAGGAGTCAAAAAGGAAGGTGGGTGACACCATCGCCTTGAACATTGGGATACCCAAGTCTTCAAAGAATCTTAAAATAGGTGCCTAATGTTCTGATGAAGAAAGAATAAAGTTTGCCAGATTGCTTGGTGAGTTTCAAGTTGTTTTTTCTTGTTCTTATGAGGATCTTAGTGGTTTTGATCCCACTCTTATACAACATGTCATTCCTATGAAGGAGGGCATAAAACCAGTTAGGAAAAAATAAAGACCTATCAACCCTACACTGGAAGCAACTATTCGAAAGGAGTTTGAAAAAATCTTGAAAGCTGGAATCATCTTTCCAATCAAGTATTTTGAATGGATTTCCAACTTGGTTCGCATTCAGAAAACAATTGGTGACATCATATTATGTATATATTTTCAAACATTGAATCAGGATAGTATAAAATATCACTTTCCTCTCCCTAATATGGAAATTATTTTTCATGAAGTTACAGGGTCACGGATGATGTCCTTACTTGACAGTTTTTCTGGTTACAACCAAATCAAGGGAAAAAGGGAAGATAAATATAAAACCACCTTTATTACTCATTGGGGTACCTTTTCTTATGAACATATGCCTCTTGTATTATCAAATGCAAGTTCCACTTTTCAGAGAGCTATGCAAATAGATTTTGACAATTTGATCGGCAAGATCATTCACATCTATCTTGATGATTTAACTGTGTACTCTAAAAACCGATCATATCATTTTGGTCATCTTAAAGAGTTCTCATGTGATGCAGGAAGTTTGGAATCTCTCTAAACCATTCTAAGTCCATTTTTGGTGTTACCAAGGGAGAGCTCTTTGGACACATTATCTTTGATTTGGGAATAAGCATTGATCCTGAAAGGATTACTGCTATCCTTAATATGCCTGCTCCCACTTCCAAGAAGGAGGTTCAAGATTTTATGGGTGTTATTAACTTCGTTCGTAGGTTTGTTCCTGATTTTTCTGTGATGGTCAAACCAATTCATAATCTTCTTAAGCAAGATCGTTCTTTTTCTTGGACAGATGATGTCGAAGATGCCTTTGTAGGGATCAAGAAAGAAATTAGATCCGCACTGGTTTTGGTGAAGTCTGTAATATTCCATATACATAAAGGATGCATAACATAAATAAAATGCTAGAAATGGAAAATGAACAATAATATAACCATAACAACACCACAATAATACCAAAATGATACCAAAATAACACCAGAAAGAACACTTTGATTACTAAGAGAAATATTCACTTACCTCTTCGAGGGGGAAACCTCCAGTCAAGAAGATATCTATTACAATAATATCCAAGAAAAAAGTTCTCATACCCTCAACTCCTATTTATACTAAATATGTCTATCAAAAGAACCATCTAGAGGAAGATCATTCTAGAAGCGGAAGCGTCTATTAGGTCTTCTTAGATTGGACTTATTTTTCCTTATTTCTAGGCCTTATTAATATTCACCTTTATTACATTCGAATATATTATTATAACTACATGAGGGGTTAGGTCCCTAAAAAATCATGACATTGAGAAAGAAATTATGATCTATACTAATTCCACAAAGGAAGCTGTTTCTGCTATCCTCATGCAAGGTAATGACCAAGGTAACGAAAAACCAGTGGCTTACATGAGTCAAAGTTTGTCTGATGATGAATTTAAATATTATTTTATTGAAAAACATGCTTTCTCTCTTGTTAAAGCTGTTGAAAAATTTCACCACTTTATCTTAGGTAAGCATACGTTTGAAAAAGTCCCTTTACCTGCTGTCAAGTTTTTTCTCTCACAGACTTATCTTTCAAGAAATCTTTCACATTGGCTTGCCAAGATCGAGGAGCATGATGTAAACATCATGACTTATACCACTATAAAGGGACGTGACTTATCCCTTCACTTAGGTCAGCATGATGAAAATAGTGAAGAAATCGATAAACATGATAGTTCAATATCAACACTATTTTATATTGATAATCAGATCCTTCCTATGTTTCAAAATCCTTGGTATAAGAATATGGTTTACTATTTACAAAACCAAAGATGTCTAGATAACTTTGAAACACATCAAAGAAGAAGGATCCGTCTTGAATATTCTAGATATGTCATTATAGGAGACTTATTGTTTTGAAGATCTATTTATGGTATGTTGCTTCGATGTGTAAACAATTAGGAGGCACAAAAATTATTGCAAGAAACTCATGGTTCTTCAAATTCTGTTATTCATGTAGGAGGTCATTTTTCTTCTAAAACCATTTCTTTCAAGATTATTAGAAAATTATACTATTGGCCTTCAATCTTTCGTGACTCATATGTTTTTTCGAGAACTTGTGAGAAGTGCCAAAAAATTGTTGGGAAACAATGCCTTTCATCCATGCCATTACAACCTGTCCTCCCAGACTTTTATTTTTCAAAATCGGGATTGGATTTTATTGGTCCTATTTGTTATAACCCTATAATTTATAGGATCAACTATTAATTGTAATTTTATCCCTTTAGTGTTTTTTACTTGTAGATATTGTTGCATTCTAAAAAGAAAAGAAAAGAAATGAGAAAAGAGAAAAGAAAAGAAAAGAAATGAAAAAAACAAAATGAGGGCATAAAAGAAAAAGGATTGTAATCTCCCCCACCTCTTAGAGAGGTTATGAGGACACTCAATGGCCTGGGCACCCCCACTAGGTCATAGTCTTACACTGAAGGGGGAAGTCAATGAGGATAAAGTTATATTTTTAAGTTGACTTAAGAAAGGAAAAGGGATTAAAGGTAAAAGATAACTCAACAGAAGAATAGAAGTTTAACCCTGGGAGTTAACCTAACTCAACAGAGAATTAGAAGGAAAAGGTATAAGTAAGAGGCTGGGGCGCACCTATTATTCATTCTAGTTTTGGATTAACATTTTCTATTGCTCTTGAGCATTCATTTTGGGGGTTTTGTTGTACAAACCCTTGTGAGCAACTCAGTGGTGAAATATTCACTCACCTTGTTCCACAACTTGGTCTCGGGGATGAAAAACTCCTCCACACCATTCCAGTCTCAGCTCATCTCCATATAGCACTTCAGAAGGTAGCGGGCCGTACTGTTCTTGTGATTCCAGCAAGGGTGAAACATTATCTAGAGGGAGGTTCGATCCATCTTATTCAGAGGTCCTGGGGCCATTCCGACACTTGGGTTTTGTTTGCAAAGGCATGATCATCAGTTTGAGGACTTTTCTGGAGGGTTATCATCCTCATATCATTATCTACATATTGGGACATCTTGGATCCATAAGGGACGTCCCGTGATTCAGAAAAACTCAGATCTAGAGAGATCTGCTTGTGATTTGGTGCTGAAACTTCTCCCACGGGATTCTCTTAGCTTGGTCTACATTTCAGGAGAGTTTCAAGCCATTTGGAGTTGTATTTCTTTAGGGACGAGTTGCATTGGGGTTTCAGATATTTAGGAGGGCACAACTCCCTTACGAGATTCAACAGTTGGAGGGGTTGAACTTGGATGTTGGGCTTGAAACTTCAGGAGGAGGCTCCCACTGCCTTGATCTATCATTGGGCCGAGTTTGAGATCATTTGGAGCATCTTTCCATCAGGGCCAAATTCTTGAGGGTTTCAGTCTTAACTTGGAGCGTGGCACTCTTCAGCTATAGGGTTTGACACCCAGATGTGTTGGGTATTGGTCTTCATTACTTATTCAGCCTCTGGAGGCTTATTTTGTATCGGCAGAGAATTTTCTAGCAGCTCATATCTATTGATTGTACGACCATCTGAAGTTTATGCCAGATCATCCATCTATTGTATTGATTCTACATAATAAAAAGGTCAGATCTTGCTTGTGCTTCTATATCTTGATTATGTTATGATCTTCATGTGTTGGATGAATCTTGTATGCACTTAATAACTCAATAAACAGTTGTACAGCAATAAATCAATAGTAGTTAGTGATACCAAGCGAAAAATTTGGCTTGGGATCATTACAGTGGTATCAGAGCTTTGATCCTCCAAACCTGTGGAGAGATCGGCGCATGAAGAGGTACAGTGGAGTTGTTAAGGGTCAGAGGTAGAAAAAAAATAGTGAAACAGAGGTAGAAATGGAAGGGTCAGGGGATGACCATGAGCCTCAGGGCTTGGCTTTCTTAGTATCCAAATTTGGTAAGTTCTAGCAAAACATGAACCGCATAGAAAACACCTTGGTCCAACAATTGGATGAGTATCAGGAAACCAACAGAAGGGGACATGCCGAAATTTCTGAAACCTTGAAGAAAGTTGACGAGAATCTATAGAAGATGAATGAGAACCAATCTAGGATAACTGACCTTCTGATGCAAGTAAACCATCGAGGAAAGGTTCCTAATATGTATGGGAATAAGGAGGCTGGTGGTTCCGGTGGAACCCATGAGGAAGTTTGATATAACCCGGAGAAAGCACCGGGATCCGAAGGAAGTCTGGGAGGTGGCACGTCCCATGGGCAGATGGGTAGGAGGGCCAATCATAGGCCATACATGCCAATGTTCATAGATGAACAACTAGGCTGACACTCAGGTAGTAGAGATAACCCCAGACCATACATGGCCACCTTCACAGATGATCAAGGGAAACATGAATAGGTTGAAGACTTTGTGGAACAATTGGCTAGGAGCACCAAGGAATACTACAGCTTGGATATGAGAGTTCCAAGACAGATGTCCCTAGATCAGTATTTCCAACTCAAGTTCAGAAACCAGCCTAGGACGAACCATAGGGGAGGCTTTGAGTTTGAACGAAGGGCAGGGAAGATAGAGATTCCATACTTTGATGGTACGACCAAGATGACAGCACAAGCGTGGGTGCAGAAACTGGATACTTACCTGTAGCTTAACCCCATGAGAGAGATGGATGCCATCAAGTTTTCCACTATGTACTTGGATGACAAGGCCCATGACTAGTGGTATCATGGGCTCACCACACTCGGCCACAACCAGATTGTATCCTATACAGAATTAACTTAGAGGCTCATTGATAGATTTGATCAAGGAGATCCTGAGCTACATTTATGGGAGCTCACCCAACTCAAGAAAACAGGTATGGATGAGGCATACATTGATGAATTCCATAGGTTGGCAGTGATGGTGCAAGATATGTCCCTGACCAGACCCATGATTCTTTTCACAGAAGGGTTGATGGAACCCTTGAAGGGTTGGGTAAAGGCCTTCAAGCCTATTAACCTACAGGAGGCCATTTGGAAGACGAGGGATTTGGGTCCAATTGCTAAACCGAAATTCATACCTAGACCTCCTCTTAACAATGGTGGAAGAGATCAAAGGCCTCCAATAAAACAGGGAGGACATGACCCTAAGGTTTATGACAGGGGCCATGGCAGAATAGATGATAACACTAGGAGAGAACTGAGAAGGAAGAAACTTTGCTTCACATGAAAAGAACCATGGAATCCCTCACACAAGTGCATGGGACGTGGATAGGTACATTACATTGAGGTCACTTCAGATAACGAAGAAGAAGATGAGATTGGACAGATACAGAACATGGAGGTAGAAACCATTGAGGCAACAGAGGAAGAACAAATTGCAGGACGTGATAGTATGGCCACCTTGGTATCTATAAGTGGAGTGCCCAAGTATAACACCTTCTGAATGAGGGGGGTCTTCCAGGGTCAAAGAGTCTCAGTCTTGATTGATGGAGGAGCTTCCCACAACTTCATTAATGCATCATTTGTAAATTCTAATCTTGTACAATATCTACTGCAAACTGATATTCAGAAAAGAACAGAAAAGACACAATGGCAAATACAAACATTACAGAGAGATTTTTCACCTGGAAACCCAAACCGGTAAAACTAGCATATATTATATTCATACATTGTATTACATTGTTTTTCTAACCTTGTACAATATCTACTGCAAACTGATATTCAGAAAAGAACAGAAAAAATACAATGGCAAATACAAACATTACACAGAGATTTTTCACCTGGAAACCCAAACCGGGAAAACCAACATATA
>SNQJ01S0066130.1:17897-58120 GCA_010110895.2 Picea sitchensis
AACCCTAACCCAATGACCTGGATTAGTCCAAAACCCTAATTCCTTAACCGGAAATAGAAAACCATCGGCAAAAAACCATGTGCCGAAAAAACCACCTAAATATCATGTGGTCCCGGAAATATTTCGTCCTGGAAATATGTCGTCCTGGAAATATGTCGTCCTGGTAATATGTCGTCTCAGAAATACGTCGTCCCGAAAAAAAAAATCAGGGGCGCTACCCCCGAACCCCCGCGCGGGGGGGTCCGCCCCCCTGCACCCCCCTCTAGCCCCCCTGTGTGCCCGGCACAGATGCTCAGACACTACTACTCGTGCAAAGAATATAACACATACCCAACATCATTGTTGAAGAGAAGACACATACCCACAGTAGAATTTGAAGGATTCAAAGTGGAGGTTGGAGGAGGAATCACCATGCCTTGTGACAGATATATTCCAGGCCTAAAGCTTACCTTGGGAAGGCATGAGTTGACACAGGATGTCTATGTCATGGATATTCCTTATACCAACATCATCTTAGGAGTCTAGTGGCTCAACACATTAGGGCCTATCACCACAAACTACAAAACGATGGAAATTTCATTCACAGAGGAGGGTGGACAAAAGGTAGTGCTTCGGGGCATGACAGGGAATGCTGCAAAAGAAGTCATGGCCAAGAGAATGGAAGCCATCTTCTAGAAAGATGAAATAGTATATGTAGTCGAATGCAGGCTTGTGACACGTGTGGATGAACATGGAAAGGTTCATTACACTCCAGAAATCAAGGAAATCCTTGACAAACACCACAAGGTGTTTGGGCCTATTCCTCTAGGGGTTCCACAGGATAGAGGATTTGAGCACATTATTGAGCTAGAGGAAGGGGCTAAAATAGTGATCACCACACCGTTCAGACATCCCAAGAAGTACAAAGAAAATATAGAAAAGGCCATAAAGGAACTTCTGGACATGGGACACATCCGGCCCAACAATAGTGATTTTGCTTCTTCAGTAGTGTTGGTGAAGAAGAAGGATGGAACTATGAGGATATGCATTGACTTCAGGGCCTTGAATAAAAAGACCATAAAAAATAGGTACCCAATACCAAGGATTGATGAACTGTTGGATGAATTGCATGGGGCCATCTACTTCACTAAGATTGACCTTCGTTCCGGCTACCATCAATTCAAGATGAGGGAGGAAGACATCTCAAAAACAACTTTTAGATGTCACTATGATCATTATGATTTTCTGGTGATGCCCTTTGGGTTAACCAATGCCCCTGCCTCGTTTCAGTCCTGTATGAACCATGTATTCAACAAGAAGCTAAAGAAGCACCTGTTAGTATTCTTTGATGGCTTTCTTATCTACAACAAGACATGGGAGGAGCATCTTAGGCATTTGGACCATATTTTGTCAATTATGGAAGAACAGTCGCTATATGCTAAGGAGTCGAAATGTGAGTTTGGAATGACAGAGGTCCTTTGTCTAGGACACATTATCGGAGCAAAAGGGGTACAAGTGCATCAGGAGAAAATTGAAGCCATCATGGAATGGCCCACTGCTAAGACACTCACAGAATTGAGAGGATTTCTGGGAATGTGCTCATATTAAAGGAAGTTTGTCAAAGGGTTCTCTCAATTATGTGCACCCTTGACCGATTTGACTAAGAAGGGATCATTCAAGTGGGACGAGGAGGCTCAAAAAATGATGGACAAGATGAAGAAAGTGATGAGTACGTGCCCAGTATTAGCCCTTCCATATTTTAGTCTTCCATTTACCTTGGAGTGTGATGCATCTGGGGAAGGAATAAGGGCCGTACTGATGAAGAAGAGGCACCCTCTTGCCTACGAAAGCCGGAAACTTTAGGGTCCTGAGCTACTCTACAACATTTATGATAAAGAAATGTTGGATATCATGCATGCACTAGCCAAATTCCGGAAATACTTGGTAGGTGCTCGGTTTGTTGTCAAGTCAGATCATAACAGTCTCAAATACTTATTGGAACAGAAGGACTTGAATGAGAGGCAAAAAAAATGGGTAAGCAGAATACAGGCCTATGACTTTGACATTGAGTTTGTCAAAGGAAAGAATAATGTGGTAGCTGATGCCTTATCTAGGAGACCATCCATCCTTGCCATAATAGGGATAATAGTTGATTGGAAAGACCAACTAGTGATGGAGTATGTAGAGGATCAGTTTGCAGGCCAACTACTGGATGGACAGGTACAGGATGAATATTTCAAGGTTATTAATGACCTCATCTACTACAAAGACCGAATATTTTTGGTTTCTGGATCGGCCTTCAAGGCCAAGGTATTGCAGGCATGCCACAACTCACCAATGTCGGGACATCAGGGGATCAACAAGACGTACAGGCAGGTGAGAGAAATATTCTCTTGGAAAGGGCTGAAGGAGGATGTGATTAGGCTTGTCAAAGAGTGTATGACATGTTAGGAAAACAAGTATGAGCACACACACCTAGCAGGACTTTTGCAACCCTTGCCCATTCTAGATCACAAATGGGAAAGCATATCCATGGATTTCATCACTGGGCTACCAAAGACGCAAGGAAAGGACTGCATATTCGTAGTGGTGGACAGGTTAACAAAGTTTGCACACTTCTTTGCCATAGCTACTGACTTTAGTGCAACACAGGTGGTCAGACTGTTTTTCAGGGAGATTTTCAGGTTGCACGACCTCCCCAAGACCATTGTCAGTGATAGGGATAGCAAGTTTATGAGTTCTTTCTGGCAGGATTTATTCCGGTTGGTTGGTACGTCCTTGACCCCTAGCACCAAATATCACCCACGGACAGATGGACAGACAAATATAGTCAACAATTGGGTGGAGGGCTATCTCAGAAACTATGTGGCAGGGAAACATAAGGCATGGGTCAGATGGTTGCATTTGGGAGAATATTGCTACAATACCACCCAACATATGTCTATTGGCATGTCTCCATTCAGAGCTTTGTATAGCTATGATCCTTTGTCATTTGTAGATATTTCATTTGGAGACAGCAGGGCACCGATGGTATAGGATTGGATATAGCAGAGCCAAGACATTCTCAGGGAATTGAAGGATCATCTACAGAGGGCACAAAACTAGCAGAAGGTCCAAGTAGACAAGCACAGAGTTGACAGGACTTTTGAGGTTGGTGATTTAATCTACTTGAGGCTGCAACCATACATGCAGGCTTCCATTAAAAGAAGCAGAGCGGAGAAACTGCAGCCACATTTCTTTGGACCATACAGAGTCAGCAGGAGAATAGGGGCCATAGCTTATGAGCTGGATCTTCCATAGGGTAGCATAATTCACAACATTTTTCATGTCTCGTGCCTTAAGAAATCCCTTGGTCAACACATCAGGCCTATTGAGGTATTCCCCCCCATGGATGAAGAGGCACAACTTGTTTTGATTTTGAAGGAGGTACTAGAAGTCCGAGAGAAGAAGCTCAGAAACCAAAGCATCAAGGAGTACCTGATCGGGTGGAAGGATTTATCCATTGAGGATGCCACTTGGGAGCAGGAACACATGGTAAGAGAAGCAGGTTTGGAATTTCTTGAGGACAAGCAATTTCAAGCAGGGGAGATTGTAATGTCCCCCACCTCTTAGAGAGGTTATGAGGAGACTCAGTGGCCTGGGCACCCCCACTAGGTCATAGTATTACACTGAAGGGGGAAGTCAATGAGGCTAAAGTTATATTTTTAAGTTGACTTAAGAAAGGAAAAGGGATTAAAGGTAAAAGATAACTCAACAAAAGAATAGAAGTTTAACCCTGGGAGTTAACCTAACTCAACAGAGAACTAGAAGGAAAAGGTATAAGTAAGAGGTTGGGGTGCACCTATTATTCATTCTAGTTTTGGATTAGAATTTTCTATTGCTCTTGAGAATTCAGTTTGGGGGTTTTATTGTACAAACCCTTGTGAGAAACTCAGTGGTGAAATATCCACTCACCTTGTTCCACAACTTGGTCTCGGGGATGAAAAACTCCTCCACACCATTCTAGTCTCAGCTCATCTCCATCTAGCGCTTCAGAAGGTAGCAGGCCATACCGTTCTTGTGATTCCATCAAGGGCACACCATTATCTAGAGGGAGGTTCGATCTATCTTATTCAGAGGGCCTAGGGCCATTCCGAGACATGGGTTTTGTTTGCAGGGGCATGATCATTAGTTTGAGGACATTTTTGGAGGGTCATCATCCTCATATCATTATCTACATATTGGGATGTCTTGGAGCCATAGGGGACGTGCTGTGATTAAAAAAAACTCAGATCTAGAGAGATCTGCTTGTGATTTGGTGTTGAAACTTCTCCCACGGGATTCTCTTAGCCCGATCTACATTCCGGGAGAGTTTCAAGCCATTTGGAGTTGTATTTATTTAGGGACGAGTTGTATTGGGGTTTCAACTATTCAGGAGGGCGCAACTCCCTTAGGAGATTCAATAGTTGGAGGGGTTGAACTTGGAAGTTGGGCTTGAAATTTGAGGAGGAGGCTCCCACTGCCATGATCTATCATTGGGCCGAGTTTGAGCTCATCTGGAGCATCTTGCCATCAGGTCCGAATTCTTGAGGGTTTCAGTCTTCACTTGGAGCGTGGCACTCTTAAGCTAGAGGGTTTGACACCTAGATCTGCTGGGTATTGGTCTTCATTACTTATTCAGCCTCTGGATTCTTCTTTTGTATCATCAGAGCATTTTATAACAGCTCATATCTATTGATTGTACAGCCATATAAAGTTTATGCCAGATCGACCATCTATTATATTGATTCTGCATAATAAAAAGGCCAGATCTTGCTTGTGCTTCTATATCTTGATTGTGTTATGATATTCATGTGTTGGATGAATCTTGTATGCACTTAATAACTCAATAAACACCTGCACAACAATAAATCAGTAGTATTTAGTGATACCAAGCGAAACATTTGGCTTGGGATCATTACAAGGATAAAGGTCCATGAATTTATAATGACTTGATCCATATAGTTTAAACATGGCCAAGTCTTTTAAATTTAAGTATCTAGGATTAGTGAATAAGCTTGGCTAAACTGTCTAACCTTAGCCAAGTAATCAGGTTAGTTAGTGAATAAATTTGACCAAACAGTTTAATCTTGGTCAAATAGCCCCTAGGTAGAGTATAATCTTATTCCAACAGTCTAAGCTAGGCTAAAGGTGCAAATGAGTAGGTAAGGACATAGGTTGGTCAACTTCCTTTCAATAAAATATGTAAGAGGATCGATGAAGAATGCACGACTGTTTTATGATGAAATATTTTTCTAACCCCATGGTGATAAAAAGAAAAAGAAGCAGTGCACAATACCCATAAAAAGTCATTAAGACTAAGTTTTGTATCATATATTGAATTGCACCCTGGAGATTAAAGATCGGGCATAGATCTACGATTGAGCTGTTGGCGCCCAGATCTATGGCTCTGAAAAGATTACAGACCCCCCCCCGATCGTACTAAGTTTGTATCATATACGAAACTGCACCCCCGAGATTAAAGATCGGCATAGATCTAATGCATTGAGTCATACATTTCCATCTATGGCTCGGAAGATTATGCACTCAACGCCTTTGGACCCTAACGGGTGTTCCAAAAGATGTTTAAATGCATGATCTTAAGGGAACTCACCCAAAAATCCCAACACCACAGGACCTTGACTTCCACCATTCCACAACTAAAATCAAAGATGTTTAAAATGTGTGCTTAGATCTATGGTAATCCCATCAGTGTGTAATCCGACGGTCCACAGGAGATCCCGGACCCCCTCGACCATTCTACATTTAACGGTGGGGGTGGGGGTCTGATGTGATGTTTAAATAATGTGCCCAAATCAACGAATGATCCATCTTCACCCATATCAAAGGTCAGTGAGGGATCCTGGACCCCCTGACCATTCAACCTTTAACAGTGGGGGTGGGGGGGTCCATAATGAAGTAATTTCTAGGCGGGCCCCATCCCAATGCGACATCACCTCATTGCATCCTAACTCCCCCTCCCTAAATGTTTATCGCCTACCATTTTTACAAATCACCACCACCATCTCGAGGTATCACATCCCACAATCACCCTCTGCAAGTTCCATGTCACAACCTTATCATCACGTCCCATCCATCTAACCGTTACAGGTCATATCTTCCCATTCTCCCCTCAATCACCAGTCTACACGTCGACCAGAGACACATGTATGACATATTTCATCCTGCCCTCTCACACTCTAAATGACCCGATGGCCATTTATGACTGGCCACTTAACCATTGTTCATCTAACCTGTCCTTTTTTGCCCAACAGACACCCATTCTCTAAATCCCAACCCTGTTTCGGTCTTTCTCATTGCTCTCATGCTCCATGACTATTAGAGACTATTCTATTTCACCTCTGCAACATCTTGTCCAGCCTAGATTTCTCCTACTAACTTGTGCTCAATGTGCATGTACTAGAGGAAATCAATGGCACCCAAAAGTAAAAAATAAAATGTAGAGGGAAATCCTTTTCTCCCACCTCCTATTGATCTCGACCGGATTCCATTAGCAGACAAAGACTATCTAATCTCATAAACTAGGTCTGAATTCAACTTTGTTGAGCTACAGTCATGGTTCTGAGACACCTTCATCGATCAGAGCGATGAAATCAGGCTTTGGCAGTCAAATCTCCCTCTGTATCTTTTTCCCCAAGTCTATCACTTCCCTGAATTCTCCCTCAAGTGCCAAGCACACTACCTCCCTGATCAGAGAGCCATAGTATCTTTGTATGGAGAAACCCTTTTCCTTATTTCACTCGACGCCATCAATCAGATGATGCAAGTATCAAGAGCCAAACCCCGTTCTCCCCTCACTATTGAAATTTTGACAATTGTATCATAACCTGGCATTTCCCCAAAGAGCACAAATCTTCGAGTTGTTCCTTCCACAAGATGCCCAATTCCCTAAGAATAATCCTCCCTATCACTTGTCTATATTTTCCGAAAAGGGAAATCAGATTATCTCAACACTATGTTGTTTCCTCAGTTACTTCTCAGATGAATGGGTGGATGAACCTATCTTAGGTTTCCTGTCCATTTTCTCTGCTGAAGAGAAAGTGACCACCCAGTTTGATTACAACAGTTTCTTGGTCAATAACCTGCACAAGCAACTTGAAATTTTCACAAGTCAAGATGACACACAATTATTTGAATTCACAAGTAAAGATGACACACAATTATTTTTTTAACCTTATGGGCCTATCGGATGTCTGTTAAATCTGCCACAAGGTTCACACATTTCTAGTTAGTGTATGGTATTGAAGTTATTTCGTCGATTGAATGTGAAGTCCCATCTTTGAAACTATTTTTAAAACTTCTCCTTAACACCTCAGCTGAAGAATAATGTCTCGTGTATTCGATGCAATTAGACGAGACTCGTCAAACCCAGAAAAAATGTGTCAAAGCTCAATATGACAATCATGTCAAACCATGTGTTTTTTCTAAGGGTGATTTAGTTCTCCTTTATGAACAAGATAGTGACTTATTGGGGGCCGATAAATTAGAGCCCATGGGTCGTGGCCCTTATATCGTTAAAAGAGTGTTGGAGAAAGGCTTTACCTAAAGAAATACTATGCTTAAAATATGTTTTTCATGAGTGATTTGTATTTTTAGTGTATCATACTCTAGTGTGTACTTTTTGTTGTTTCTTGTTTTTCCTCTAAGATGCTTACCTTGCCTTTTTCTTGGTTTCTAGGTGTAGGCATCCTCGCTACCCTATATCAACTTTGATGATGGTTGTAGTCACAATACTCAAAACCTAGCATTTGTTGCATGGGAAATCTATGCACCTATAGATGGGTTGATCAATCTACACAATGTTTTCCTTGGTCGTGAAACTAATAATATAGAGGAATACAATGCAATTATTGAGTTATTAACTGATGTTATTTCATTTGGAATTTGCCATCTTATTGTATATCTTGATTCACAACTAGTGGTACTGCAACTAAGAACGTTTATTCCATCTAAAGTCCTACATTGTTACGGGTATACTTGAGAATTTGCCTCTTGGAAAGACATTTTGATTATATTGAATATAAACATATTCCTAAATGTATAAACACATTAATATATCCATTGGATAATTATGTTTTATATAGACATTTGTGTCATTTATAAATCCAAACACACATTTAAAATACAGGTAAGTTGGTAGGAGTTTTATAGTATAACGTCAAAAGTTACAAAAAGTGTTTTTCCTGAGACCAAAATGTCAAATTGGTGAAGCTCACAACTTCATATACATATGCATCAAGGATTTTGATCACTCTATAAAGTGACTAACCATGCCACTCGATGTAGCATTTGACCAATGGATTTTGACACACCAACTGTATGGTGTTGGTAGTGTCGAGGTAACTCGTCCACAGTGATGTCAGGGATGTTCATGGTCAATCCCTCAAGATTATGTTCTATCTCCTCGATATCCTCAACAACCCCCCCTAGACCCACCACTGCACCTATCTCTCCACATATCTAAATAGGAGAAGATCTTGGAGGCCGAAAAGGCACCACATAGGCATCGTTAAGAGCACTTGATTAGTCTCAGATAAATAACAAAAAAAAATTATAATTAAAATACTAAAAACAACATATAATGAAAAAAATATTCTTACGTATCTCTCCCCACTGAGAAACCTCAGGTAATGACAAGTCCAGTTCTTCATATAATTTAGTCCTAACATATGCATATTCCTCAACCATGACAATTTGATCCCTCAGCCATTGGAAGAAATCTTTATCATATGTGATGATTGGCACACCACGATGATGTGCCATCAAATATACCCATCTTTTAATTCAAGGATACCATGGAGAGGGTATTCGTCATTCCACATGTTGTAGGAACAAAACGGGTACCCTCTCTAGGAAGAAGGATACCAAAATAGATCCATACCCAAAAAAATTCAATCGACCAGTCCTACACTTTGTCAATTGTTTCTTCATGTTTCTTAGAAGACCCTCGCACCAATTGAAAGCTTGAGGCTCCATACACTCAATAGCATACTGAAAATGGATTTGTAAACCCATGTGAGGAGTTGCACTCCCTACCATCCGAGTGATATTATAGAGGATAGTCCTCAAAGGAAAGTCTTGAACATCCTTTATCGCAACTTTTCCACTATGCTTCTCTGTACCAAGTACGCAATGATGTGATACATAATAATCCATGGGTTTTCCACCACCTATGCTTCTCGAAAGTGACACTCGAGAGCCCCGACGAGATAACCCAGTCAAGAAGTAAATGTCATCAATATATAAGGTGAGTGTATGAACACCCACAAGAAAATATTGCTCATTGGCGTCCCACATGTGGACTAAGTATTCCAATAGCCTCAATTGGGCTCTCATGCCCTTAACTTTGAAAAATTTCAGCAAGCCACACTCCCAAAGTTCCATGACAGTTCCCAGAGCATTCTCGACAAAGTAATATTCTTCCTCATCCTCTCATTCCCTCCACTTGAGCATAATGACCGATGAAAACCTGCCAAACATCATTAAAGGATGATTAGGTTCATCAAAATTTCAAAGTTGGGGGTTTTCCTAGCTCTATCTCTCTCTTTTAAATTTTGAGTTGTGGTCATCGTAGGGGCTCTTTTTCCCACAACTAAGTCATTGCACCCCATCTATGGGACCCCTATGACAATTTGGGATCATCATAGTTCACGATAGGGTGGGCCTACGACAATCTCAAAGCACAATAACCCTTGAATTTTTTTCCATAACTCAAAATTGAACCATTAAAAATGAAAAATTCAACCATGGAAAGAGATATGGGAAGACAAATACCTACTTCATGAATGCAGCTCAATAAATCGTCCACCAAGCACTCCAAAATCATCACTTGAAAATCAGAGGAAAAAGGGGTTTTTTGGTACTAGTTTGCTGAAAATACAAATAAAATGGTAAATAAACTAATTTTGACCTATTTTATTCACTTTTTACCATTTTAATTTCAAATTAAATTAGTTTTTAAATATTTTTACCTATTCCCTAAACCTAATTAACTTTGCAAAGTGTCTCTATTACACGTTGAGAGATCTGAAGACCATAATTTCGATATGGATCCTTCCTTTTTGGTCATTTTTGCGTTTTTTATGATGTACATATACTTTTAGGGTTTTTTAGGAAAATCTATGAGCATGGTATTAATTATTTCTTACACTTGTGAAACTATGGGAATGTAATGGAGTAACGCTTTGTCTCTTTTTCAGACTCGTAATGTAAATACAAAAAAAGAACCCTATGGAGTATCATTTAAGCTCTTTTCAAGCTCCTTAAACATGAAAATATAGTCGAGCGATCTTGTTCTTTTCACACTCATAAAAGTATTTGAAGAAAATGTTTGATGAGCAGTATATTATCTCTTTCTTGGTCTCATTAGAATAGATTATGAAAAATTACATTTTGTATTTTTCTTTAAGTGTTTTTCAGACTCTCTAAACATGAAAAACCCTTGATTTTTCTTTCTTTGGACTCGTAAAATAAGCATCGAAAGGCCCATATGGGACCAAAACACACCTTCCTAGGGTTAGTTAAATATATTATGAGGGATTCATCCCAAGGATGAGCTTACAATACAAGGATATGTTATCCTCTTCAAGCTTTCATAAAAATAAATAGGCACTGGCAAGAAATGGTGGGGGGAATTGAGAAAGAAATGTATATATGTATCTGTGTTAGTGGAAGTAAGTCGCTCTTGAACATGAAACCCCTCTTCATCGTTGTATCCAGGTTGGAAAATCTATTTGTCTCTCATTTGACCATCTACAAGTCCATATGTTGGGTCCTCCTTGAGTCAATACTTCCAAGAAAATTGTCATGTCGTTCATATGTTCAACAGAAGTTCAACCTAAGCAATCCTTCTATCGATTTGACCATCTATAGTCCTAAAATTGTTACCATGTAGGCCTTCCCTGAGTTATTTCTAAATCAATTTATACTTTTTTCTACTTCAAATATGTTACATATTTCATTTCATTGATGGGGGATACATTAAGGCCCTCCTGTGATGAATCTTTTCCTGTCGACTTCAACTCATTATCCGAGAATTAGACATAGAAATCATTTAGTACCTTGGAACCTACATGCCTCAATGGAAGATCTCATCGTTTTCAATAGTGGGTTCACATCATTGGCCTCGTATTTGAAGATTCCATCGAGTGTTCAAATTAAACTCATTATTTTACATTCGTTGCACTGTACTAGATTACCTTGGGGGTCATTGACATCAATGGTGATTTCCCTCACACTTGTTAACAATATCCATTAATGACCGGTAATCAATTTGTTTCTACCATGTTCGACTTTGACACCTTTAATCACATAGCTAGATTTGTACTTTGGGACAATGGAAATGAGGACCCTGTATCTCACCATATTGATCCAGGTTGCGATGGAGTATTCATAAGTTTGTATTGACACATAGATCCACTCTGTATGTCTCATGGCTATGTTCAAATTTGAATTCTTAGAGCATAGATCCACAGTGGATTTCTCTTGCCTATGTTGAATCATGTTGACATGGATCCAAATTTTATGTTTGGTGGCCATGACTCACTTGACACTTATGATTAGAGTCACTTGTATTCTGAGTATGGGAATTACTACCTCAAAAGATGGTATATTATTATTTATATGCTTAATTGTTTACAAGTTTCCAACTGATGCGCTCCTTGTTTTCGACACACACATTCTACAAAGTATTTTAGCGGTCACATGTTTCAACTTCATACTTTGGGGGGAATTCTATTACACATTGATTTGGTTTCCCCTATGATCAACTGGCGATATGTGTATGACTCGCTTCTTTATTCCCTAAAGATACTAAATGAGACTTTCTCCATGAGAAAGTGAATTATCTTTATTTTCTTAAAGACCATATCAAAGGAGATCATCGCACCCTGCTAAATGCTTGGGGCGTGATGATGCTTGATCGTCGCATGTTGCATCAAAACTGGACTTTGGCATCACCTCATGCTACTTGTGCATAGGGTGAGACGATGGTCAAACAAGAGAAAAAGATGAAATTCACAAAAGTTCTAGAAGGGAATATTCTGTAAGAAGATGTGGCCTCCGATCGGTTTGGATCTTACTCGCTTCTATGATTTAGTGGGATCATCCTAATATCCTCATCCATCCATCTTTCACCCTATATAAATATGGATCTTTCATGGGAAAGGCTAAGGTTGGCTTATGCATGAAGAATTCTGCTAAATATTTTACTTGTGATAACTTTTCTTTAGCTTTCAAAGTCAGGTTTTGAATGCTCCTCATCAAAAGCATTCGATAAAAAATGTGTGTGTTGAAGCAAAGGACCAATGTAAGGGACCTTGAAACATCAAGTAATTGGTTATATTCTCCACTTTCATTCAATATAATGCAGTAATACATTTCTTCCCTATAAAGGTGTCTCTACTTTAATTGGATAACTCCTTGATCTTATACATAGACTTCATTGTAATATTTATATTATTGTTCTCTATCTTTGTCAGTTCGTGCTTATTAATAGTTTTACCATCCCACAAATCCAAAAAGGGATCAAGGTTGACACTAGCAAGGATCAAACACCATTTAAATGGTATGTCATTTGTCCCTCTTTCAAATAGTTTATATTACAATGAATTCTAAGGAGAAACTTGTATTCTTCCATGTTTTATTGTAGATTCTTGTTGAAGTTAGGGAGATTAGTTTGTGTCCACACTTACCAATTTTTCCGATAACACATAGGAAAATAGTTTGAATACCATAAAATATCTTGGCACAACACCAAACAATGTCTCTCCAAGAAGTCACTAGTGGTTGAGATGAAAGCTTACGATTTAGAGGCAAGCTCTGAATCCAAATCAAATCCAGAAAATGGGAAGCAAATCATCGATGTCAAAACCAGTTCCATTTTCTCTACCACCAAAGTCAAACCAAGAGAACTAGAAGAAATAGAGAGAGAGGAATGCCTTTTTCACTCACATATGTGGGTAAAGGGTACTCCACTGCAATTCATTGTCAATAGTGACACTCAGAAGAACTTGATTTCAACAGAGGTCGTCAAGTGACTAGACCTATAGATAACACTGCATCTAAATCCCTACACCATTGGTTGACATCACCAATAACAATATCTCCACATCATCCAACAATTTCACCTTCCATACAACATCAAGCCCTTCAAGGAAGAGGTATTATGTGATATTTATCCCCTTGAAGTTTGTGATGTTCTTTTAGGCTAGCCATATTTGTACAAGCGACATGTTGTGTATGAGTCTAGACCCCATAGGGTTATTATTACTTTTGGTAGACAATTGTACATAAAACTAGAGGTATCATTTCCTACTACTATTTATTTAATCTCTGCTAAGAAATGCAGTAAGGTCATTTCACAGACTCAAAATTTCATCTTCTTTGTGATTTGTGCTTGCAGTAAGTACAAGGTTTCCGCCACATTCGTGACCTCTACGTAGACCCTCTCTTTGCAGAAAAATCACATGGATGGGATCATGGAAGAGTATAGATACATCTTCTCTTCACCCACCGGGGTTCCAACACACTACCAAGTCAAGCATCCAATTGACTTAACCCCCTATGCACCACTTCCTAATGGACCAGTCTATCATCACTCGCTGATGGAAAATGATGAAATCAAGTGCCAGATCCAAGATTTTCTTAAAAAGGGGAACATACAACCCATATCATCCCCTTGCGAAATCCCTATTGTGTTGGTGGAGAAGAAAGACAAGACTTAGCAGCTCTACATTGGTTATAGAGAATTAAACAAAATCACAGTCAGGAACTGATACCCAATTCCCTGAATTGAGGAGCTTATTTACCAACTCAAGGTGGAAACATTCTTCAATAATATTTACCTAAAGTATGGCTACCACCAGGTTCACATCGAACCAACTGATGTATGGAATACATATTTAAAATCTAAAGAAGGTCTCTCTGAATGGTTGGTCATGCCCTTTGGCTTAACAAATGCACCAACAACTTTCATAAGATTGATGGATGATATATTGAGACCCTTAACCAACTCTTTTGTGGTGGTATATCTAGATGACCTCCTCATATTCAACAAAAAATAGGTGGAGAACATGCAACACATTCATTAGGTTTTGGGCACTCTATAGAAGCACAAGTTATATTACAACATGGAAAAATTCTCCTTTCACATGAACATGATCCAATACTTGGGATACATTATTGATGAGAATGGGGTACATGTGGATCTATATAATATCCAAGTCATTCATGATTGACTAGCCCTGAACATACTAACTGAGCTTGAGAGATTCTTGGGACTTGTCAACTTCTATCGGAGGTTCGTTTTGGGATTCTCCCATATTGCATGGGCCCTGAGCCAAGTAACCAAGGGAGGTGGCAAGGGAAATTTTTAATGGGAGAAGGCACAACAATAAGAATTTGATGATCGAAGAATCACTTATGCTTAGCTCCAATAATCTCCTTACCTGATATGCAACAACCATTCGACATTGAGATTGATGCCTCTGACTATGTTGTAGGCACAATTCTCACTCAGAATGGTCATCTAGTATCATACCATAGTGAGACACTCTCGGATACTGTCTAGAAATAACCCACCTATGATAAAGAAATGTATTCCATTGTGAAAGCCTACCGTCAATGGAAAATTTACATTCTTGGAAAGGAGACAATCATACATTATGATCATAAGCCTATGCAGTTTATTAAAACACAGGGGAATTTGCAGAACGAACACCAGAAAGAGTGGTACACATACCTACAAAAGTTCCATCTCAACATCAAGTATACAATAAGGAGAGAAAAACATGTTGCCGAATTCCTCAATCACCCTCCCATTGTTGCAGTCACCACAGTGCTCCATTCCTGTGGGCATGAGGCATCTAAGTGGCCCCAACTTTATCAATGTGACCCTAACATCACAACCACTTATCAGCTCTTGGGTACATGAGAGAATGTCACCAATTCTCACATCCAGGATGGAATTTTATGCCATCAGGGCCACCTCTATGTTCCCACAAGAATGCGTGAAAAGATGATTTGGGAGGTTCACTACAGTCGGACGACAGGATATTTTGGCATGGGGAAAATTGTGGCCATTCCATAGAAACATTTTTATTGGAAAAACTTTGACAAGATGTCAGAAAGTATATCTTATCTTTCACTTCCTGTTCCATTGACAAGCCAACCATCAAGAATCAAGGATTATACACCTCTCTTCCTACTCTCGAGAGGCCTTGGGAATCCATATTAATGGATTACATGTGTGTCCTTTCATCCACCAAGAATGATCATGATTGTGTATTTATGATGGTTGATCAATTTTCAAAGATGGCCATTATCTCAGCCTGCAAGAAGAGCATCACAGTGACAGATACTACCAATATCTTCTTCGAACGGGTGTGGGTCCATTTTGGGATACCACATAACATCACCTTAGATAAGGAAAATCGGTTCCTCGTCACATTTTCGTCGAGTATCTGGTCACTTTTGGACACCAATCCTAGTAAATCCACTGATTTCCACCCCAAACCAATGGCCAGACAAAGGTTGTCAGTCAGATGATTGTGCACATCCTTCACATGTACATCTCTAAGAATATGTCTATATGAGATGAGATTATTCCCTATGTTCAACACAACTACAATATGGCTCTCCATAAATCCATCGAACATAGCTCATTTGAGTTGGGGTTGGGATTCCAACCCTTGGGTCCCATTGATGTTGCACTACCTATTTTAACCACACATGTAGAATATTTCCATGTTTAATTTGAGGTTGACAAAGCCACCAGATTCATTGAGAGGATTCAACACATTGACCAAGAGGTACATGATATTTTGCATAAATCCAATGTTAAGTACAAGCAATGCCATGATCAAAAATAGGTACCACACCAGTTTGAGGTGGGAGACAACATCTGGTTACATTTGCAGAAATAGCACCTTATAGAGCCCCATAGGAAGCTCCACCCACTTCCCTATGGGCCTTACACTATCACCAAGGCTATGGGTAGAAATGTTTTTACGCTCAACACTCCACCCTTCCTTGGATTAGACATAGTGTTCAATGTCGACCTCCTTCAACCATGTTTTCCACCATTATTGGACACCTTAGAGATTGAAGAATAGTTGACACCAAATTATCTCAACCCTCACTACATGGAACAAGAATTAACTAATCAGATAGTGGACACACAGGTCAATGAAACTCACCAAAAAAGGATCCATATTTATCGGGTTGTCAAGGAAGGGGAACTTCTACACCAAGGCAAGTGGCTCACCCATATCCAAATTCAACATAATTTTCCTCACTTGAAGGGTGAACTCAATGCAATGTATACCATTTCTTCCTAAGGGTGGAGTATTTATCCAGGTGGATATATGTGGCCACCCACATATTCCAACTGGATGCTCTTGAAATTTTTTAATTTCAACACATTCTTCTCTATTCTTTGTAACTGTGGGTTCTACACTTTTGGGAATGTCTGAATCCCCACACAACTTTCAGGTGGATATTGGTGGCCACCCACCTATTCCAACTGGATTCTCTTGAAAACAATTTAATTCAACATGCTCTTCTCTATTCTTTTTAATTGTGGGTTCTACACCTCCGGGGATGTCTAAATCCCCACAAAACTTTTAGGTGGATATTGGTGGCCACCCACCTAATCCAACTAGCTTATTTTGGATTTTTTCATGTCAGTACATCTTTTTTGTACTTCCAAGGCTATTTTGGGGACCTAAATAATGTTTTTTTGGATTTCCACTGTCAAACTAAATATAAAGTGAGACTTTGATGGCATAATGTGTATTCCTCAAAAATACCTTTCCAATGGGCTATCACGCACCTAAAATGGAGGTCGTATGCAAAATTCAAGACCCTGGGAAGTTGAGGTACCAACTTACCCATCGGAGCCCACATAACTTTTGGTGTTTCATCTCCCAGGGTTAGGTTTTTCGATTTCTAGGGTTTTGGAATTTATGAGTAATGTTAAAAAGGCCTCTCGAGCCTCATTGTAATCATTCTTCTCAGACGGATGCACATAGCAGCCACATCTCTTCTCAGAGATAGATACCACCAATCAAGCAAGTTGTTTTCAGTTCTGCAGTTTTACAGTTTCAACCTATTTTATTTATTCAATAGAAGTTATTGTTCACTGAATATATAGTTTTTCTCTTAGTATCTCTATTTTATTGAATTCATTCTATTATTTTTTTTGTTCCGCTCATAAATCCGGATCAATATATCTACACCTAAAGAAGTAACTCATAAGTACATTCACACACACATTCTATTCAATAAATTCTATGTGAGTAAGTTATTATTATCTGAGGTAAGAAAGTATATCTAAGGTGAATTTAAGAGGGAATATGAAGTATAGAAGGGAGAAATTCCAAGGAATGATGAAGTCTTGTGATGACGTGTTCTAAGGTATGTTATTTAAAGGTCATCTTACCATTTTATCTATAAATTTGTTTTTAGAATGGTTCATATAGAGAAAATTGGAGGAAGTTTATAAGACATGTCCAGGCACCTATGGTAAAAATTTCATATTTTGGTTCAATTTAGTTTTAAAGATAGTTTCTGTGGAAAATAGGGTTGTTGGATAATCCTGAAAACTAGTCTCAAATAGGTGTTCTGGGTAAAATAGTCATAACTTCTTCATAGAGGATAAAAATTTGGTGATACCAAATGAATTGGATATATTACATTCCATATTATGTTTTTTTTATGATTTTCATATCCTTATATCAAGTATTCTATGCATGCCATGCTCTACAAGTTTTCTCTCTAGAATAAGCCAAAATTTAGCAACGTCTACCATCTTTTCTATAACTCCATTTATGAGATGTTACAAGTAGTGAAATTTGGAGAAATTTTTCATACGATAATAAGTAATATTTGGTACAAGTTTAAGACCTTTATTCATTATAGGCACGTATTTAAGCTTGTTAAAAATTAGGGTTTGTGACTAATCCAAAAACTACTCCCTCGATACTAAGGTAAAGTTTGATGAAGATGTTATTCACTTGTTGTTGAATTTGAGGAAGGTCTGTAGGTCTATGATCACATACACTAGGTATGTTACATAGTTACATGTATGTTTATATGCATTCTTTTAGGGTTACATATTGATGATGTTATGGTTCATTCTTGAGGAATGTCTTTGGTATATTGTCGAAGTATTGGCACATGCTTGAGGCACATCTTAGGTGCATGGTTGAGGCATATACTTGGTATATGATCTTGGTTGTTTTGTACATTTTGAGGAACATAATTGATGATATATTATGGTATATGGTTGAGATAAATTGTTGGTACATGGTATGGTACATGTGTTGATATATATGGTTAATGTACATGGTACATGTGTTGGTGAATGGTTGATGCACTTGTTGTTGTACATGTGTTGGTGCATGTTTGATGCATTTGTTCTGCTACAGGTTTTCGTACATGGTTGACGCTTAGTATAGTAAAGGTTGATGGTTTGGTACATGATTTGGTAGATGGTTGAGACACATATCTTGTGATGGTATGTTGGTGATCTTGGTACATGGTAGATAGAGTCATGTGTTGGTGATGTTGGACATATATTTGAGAGGTTTTCTTGGTATATGATCCATGTGAGAGGATCTGGTTGATTATTAGTGATAGTGACAGTTGGAAAGGTTGATCAGTGATAGTGACAGGTTGATGTGATAGTGGCAATGATAGTGACAATGATTATCGTAGTGAAAACTAGTCTACTTATATTTCAGGGTAACAAGATGGGGCAAGGAGATGGGGTCATATCCTCTTTTTGTTTGGTGCCAGAGAACAAAGGGATTTGGAGCTTCCTTCAAGTTGGATCCTAAGAATGAGGGGGTTCTATCCTCCTTCTGGTTTGAGCCAGAGAATCGGGGATTTGGAGTGTCTGTTATGTTGGATCATAAGAATCAGGGGGTTGTAGGCTCCTTCTGGTTGGAGCCAGAGAATTTAGGGAGTTGTATCTTACTTCAAGTTGGAGCCTCTAAATAGGGGGTTGTATCCTCCTTCTAGTTGTAGCTGGAGAATTTGGAAGCTGGTGTGTTGGCCCTTGACAAAATTTTGAGGATCCTTGGTCATGTTTAAACTATTTCGGGACTTCGACAGGCTATCGAAGGCAGAGTGCAAGAAGAAGCCGAGATCGCAGGATCTAGGCCCCTTTTTATGGATTTTTGGGATTATGTAATGGGTATGGGAATGACGACCCATGGGTTTACCCATGATTAGGCCTATTTTGTATGTATAAATAGATTATAAGGCGAAGTAGTGAGTATGGATGGCTAAGTGCTAGAGTTTGATCTATGTGATCAAGAGTTGTAAGTGATTTGTGAATATTGTGTGAGACTTGCAGAGCTAAGTACAAGTCATTTTAAGAAATTGTGTGAAGGATTTGTGCTATACCCTAGCTAGAAGAAGGAGGATCCGGTAGAGTGCGCGTAGATCTCCTGTATTTTGTGGAGTGGAACTTGGATGCTATGTTCCTGTAAGAAGCTTGACTGAAGATAATAAAGAAGAGAGGAGTTGGTGGACGTAGCCCCAGGGTGGGGGTGAACCATGTACATGATGTGTTGCTATGCTTTGTGCGATGTATTGATGTGCTTATGTGTTTACTTGCTTGGTGATTTAATGTAGATGAATGATAGATAGATCTATTGATGCTTAGTGCTTAATGATATGGATGGATGTTAGATCTGACTTATATACATGTGCTTAGTTCTTGAATCTGCTAGATCTGATATGTTTCGTCGTGCTAAGTGTTGCTATATGCTAGATCTGGTTGAATACTGTGATGCTCTGTAATTAGGGTTTAACTGCATTGTAACTGAGACTAAATATTGGTGAATGTTAATTGTTGAGTGATCTATTAAGTGTTAGAATCACATATCTATGACCCAGCTAAGGTTGCAGACATCTGATTCCTTCAACCACCCCTACCTCTACCTTAGGTGAGACTTCATTTGCTTCACAGGTGTTGCCAAAAGGGTTGGTAGTTAGGGTTTTGTTGGTGTGTTGTTGTAGAGTTGAACCCTGGGTCTACCCCTTTGCCAACAAATGGTTCCATTTTTAGGACTTGAAACTCTAATTGCTAAGAACTGAGGAAAAAAAATCTTTGTGCGAAGATCTGATTTGAAATTGTGAAAGCTCTATGTGTAGATCTGTCGATCTAGTGCACAGTATTCTACTTGATATGTGAATCTATGTGCTAAGAGCTAAATAATGGCTCATCCACCCTTAATTGGGGCATATTACATTAGTAATGTTATTTTATTTATGTCAGCTTTAGTCCATTAGTTGTAATTATACCTCCTAGTCTCTTATATATACCAAGGAGACATTTTCATTTGGAATAATCTTGTAATCGTACATTTATGTGGGCATAAGGAGGATTCCCCCTCGAAGAGGATTATTATCTTAATTTCTCTCTTTTCAAGGCATTGAGTACTTATTCTGGGGTTTTTCTATGCTATATTAATATTTAGTTCTTAACATATGGTATCAGACCTCAAGGTCTTGGGGTTTCACTGCTACATCTGAGACACCTTGGAGTTTCTCTATAACTTTTTTTGTACAATGTTTTGGAAGGAATAGATTAAAGGATATTGAGTAAATGAATCAAGGTACGTTGGGTTAAAATTTCATCTCCTGAGGCCTTATACTTTCGTAGATACAACCTGTGCAAGATAGGGTTATGGAATCATCCTAAACTGAGTCATTGCGTAATTGGTGATATAAAATTGTTTATGTAACATTTCAGACCCTGAACTCCAACATATATTCATAGAAATTAGCAAGGTAGTTTTGGTAAAATGCTCAACTTCTGGGTCATTTTACATTTGTATATACACCTTGTGGAAGATAGGGTATATGACTAGTCCTATTGACTAGTTCCAAGAAGGTTTTCTAGGTAAGACAATCATAACTTCTTCCTAGAGTATCCCAATTGAGTGAGAGTGGTTACATTGGATAGTGGACAATATGTAGTATTTTTGGTACAAGTTTTAGAATTTTATATCAATTATTTTATGCGGGGCACGCTATACAAGTGAGATCTCCTGGAAAGGAAAAAAATAAGGAAGTTGTGGGGAAGTTACCATAAATTCCACTTGGCACATCCAATTTTGATCAGACGTATGGAATTGCAAAGAAGAAATATCATAGAACTACAAAAGATAAAGTTTCATGCCCAGAAGGGTCAAAACTTTGGAGATAAAGTAGAAGAAAGATTGTCTAGCAGAACCACCTCAAAATAAAGGTTCAAAATGGATACTTGGCCAACATGCCACACAAGAAGGGAACTTCTACACCAAATAAGCCTCCAGACAATCCTACATGGAATCTTGATGAAGGTGAAGAAATGTGTAGGGACATAAATGATTTACAAAATAAGACAGTAACAAAATATGAACTACAAGAGATGATGGAGGGCTTAAAATGGGAGATCATCGAAGGATTGAAAAATTTCCTAATAGAGAGGACACCTAAAAGTGAAAATGTATCCCATGAAATTCATGATGAGGAGACAAAGAAGGTGAATCAAGAATGGACAAACTACAACTTTGGGTTGAAGACAAACCACATTCCTAAGATCGATATGAGGAAGTTTGATGGAAAGGACCCAATCACATGGATACTTCAGATGGAGCAATTATTTGATCTACACAATGTGTCTCATATACAAAAGGTATGAACTGCTTCTTTGTATTTAGAACCCAATCAATTTGTATGGTATCGATGGATTTATTATCGCAAATTGTTCGACAACATAGGTATTCCAACAGAGGACAAACACCTTCAGTAACCACTCACATAACCAGATCAAAGATCAACACACCGATGTTTTCATGTGGTAAAACCCCTACGATGAAACATCCACAACCCAATCCAATGCAGCCACTTGGAGTAGTTTATTAATGCAAAGAAAAAGATTACACAATGCAGCCACTTGGAGTAGTTTTCTATTAATGCAAAGAAAAAGATTACAAAGAGATTTTTACAAGAGAGTTTCTCACAATCGATCATCGACAAATGACCCTCCATGCTTCTTAAATAAAGATCGCGTACCACCTGTTAAGCCACAGATTAATGGCTATTAAGATCGAGCAGAGTATGAACCATCGCATCATCACTCTATGTTGAGAACATTATCGCGACCATCTGATTTCTCCCTACAAATGTATAATAATGCATACTAAAGAAACACACTAGAAAACACACTTTTACCTAATGACACAATAGACCAAATAAATCTTAACTAACTCTAAGTGTTTAAATATCCTAACATCCCCTTAAGAACAACTTGGGATAGGATTGAAGGATTAAATAGTGACAAATAGGAGAAGGAAGGAGGCATTAGAGCCATCCCCCCTTAATGAAAACTTAACCTCATCAGATTGAAGCTTGGAAAACTCGCTTCAGAAGAGACTTTGTGAAATGTGACTAACTTGATCTTCAGAGGAAAGAGCACTTCAATAACTTGATCATGAATGAGCTCGATGAAGTGCATGTGTATATTGATATGTTTTCTACATCGATGTTGAAATGGGTCTTTGGACAGCTTGATGGCACTCGATTGTCACACCAAAGGCTGGCTCTGATGTCGATGCTAGAATCCAACTCTAAAAGGATATGTCAAATCAAAAAGGCTTCTCGACTTGCATTTACCACTACTCTATACTCTGCTTCTCGGGCCGGCGAAAGTAATAGACTATTGTTTATAGGACCAAGTGACAAGTCCCAAACCAAGGATGAAACATAATTCTAAAGAGACTTTCGATCATCAGGGTCACTCTAATTCAATTCGAATTAGTGAAACCAACCAATAAAGGAGTCACCCCTTAACTATAATGTATCCCGAACTAAACTGGCACTACCGTGAACATAGTGAAGTATCCTTTAGCTACTTTCCAATGGCTTTCATGGGTAAGCTGGTATATTCGACAACAAGACCAACATCAAAGGAAAGATCGAGACGCTGGTATGAGTCAAGCATAAGAGGATACCAACTAACTGATGATACAGTAACCAACTTCAAGAGAAGTACAGTGGCAGAAAGCTTGACTTCAAACTGAAGGGAGAAGGGGTTGGTTTACAATCGTTCATGTGAAAGTGACTAAGAAGTTCAAAATCATACAATTTTAGACCTCGGGAAAGAAAATTCCTTCATTGGTTTACAAATCTTAGAGGCCAAGGAAATAGTGCAAAAATCCTAAGTCCTGCCATTTCAAATTTCTTCTTAGGATGGTTTTCACATGGTTTAAAAAGTTTGGAGTCACTACCAAAAGAAGGATACAAGGTCATCAACATAAAGGACAAGTATTATGAGATGCAGATTCTTTACTTTCTTGGCATAGACATTAGGATCATAATGGAATCTATATAATCTAGTGGCAATAAGAGAGTTATCCATTTTGGCATACCGAGTTCGGGAGCTTGATTGAGACTATAAAGAGATTTTGAGGTGACAAGCAAGGATAGAGTCATTCGACATAGCCAAGAGGTTGTTCCATGTATATTTCTTATTGAAAATCTCTCTCAAGAAGAAGGAAGATTTAACATCCGATCTCGATGGACCTCCCATTTATGTGAAGGAAGGGTAAGAACAAGGTGGATGTAATTCATATTAGCTACCAAAAATTTTAATTATAAATAATTCCTTCAACTTGGGAGAATTATTTGACAACTAACTGAGCCTTGTGTATTCAACACTTCCATCTGCTAATTTATACTTAGTCTCCAGAGGACCCATTTGCATCTAAAAAGTTTTGTTCCTTTGGAAGAGGTACAACATCCCAAGTATCATTTGCCATTAAAGAACGATACTTCATTCATTGTTGCATCCCAACCTGGATGAGTTGAAGCTTCAGAAAATGTCTTTGGATCATGAGTTTTTTAAACCTGAGCCAAAAGAGAAGAGGTTCGTTGAAACTGTGAACGTGTCTCGATGTCGATCTAGCGATCAATTTACTAACATCACCAACTCATGCTGAACACCACCCAGTAGTTTTGGAGCTAGTGCTGTTTCGTGTCTGGAAGGACCTATATAGAGGAGGGTGAGCAAAAGTGAGGTGCATTTTCATTCTCACCGGCCATCATCCTAAGAAGAAACCAGATCATAAGAAGGCATAAACATAGAATATGGCTTGCAGACCAAAGAAGGCACAATCGCCAAATTACGCTATAAAAGCCAACAGATTTTCATCAAATTTACTATCTCTTCTAATAATAATTTCTATTACAATGTGATTGAAGAAGTCTCTAACCTTGACATTTTCTTAATAACCAACAAATATACACTACTCACTTTTATGATGCAATGCTTTATTTTTCTCATCGGGAATGTGGAGCCCGTTTCATACTACCAAATACATGAAAGTGACTTGCATCTAGTTTAATTTTAGGGGTCCAAGCTTCTTCCAAAGGTTATATTTTTAAGAGCCTTGTGGGAGTGTGATTTACTATGCACGGTACATTTGATACTATGCCTGGCCACTTTAGACTTAATCCCTAGATTGGATCATACAATCAGCCATTTATTTAATGTACTTATTTCTCCTCAACAACACCATTTTGTTGTGGTGTATATGGAACAATGTTGCATTTGGATTCTATGTAGTGCAATAACTTATAAAATTATTGTTCATATTCGCCTCCATTATCTGTTTCCTAACCTTTGAATTTGATGTCCGATTTCTTTTATACAAGGGTCTTGTAGGCCAAAAACTTGTCAAAAATTCACTCTAAATTTTTAAGAAGTAAACCCAAACGTACTTGGGTTTACTTCTAGAAAAGTCATCAATGAAAGTTAAGAAATACTTGCACCTAGAAAAAAAAAGAAGGAGACTTAAATTGACCACACAAATCATCAGGAACAAGATGCAAGGACTGAGTATGCCAAGAGTAAGCACATTTGTCAAAACATCTCGATGATGTTTGTCGAGAACACAATCGGCACAAATGTCATCTATGTATGAAACAAGAGGAAGACTAGTCACCATTTGTGGATTACATAGTTGATGCAATGAGAGATAATTTAGAGGACCAAACCACTCATGCCAAAGTTTCTCAAGCCAATCTATAGTAACAAAAACTAATGAAAAATGATGACTCAAAGTTGTCAAACTGTACAACCTGTAATATCATCAACAATTTAGCTGTAAGAATATTAGATCTTTTAGGATCCTTGATTACTGACTTGGTAGTGAAACTTGTTTACTCTTCAATTTAATGAGTGATTTGATATACTGATAGAAGGTTACAAGAAAGTTATGGAACACATAATACATTGAAATGGACCATTTCTACTTGAATTGTTCCAACTCCTACAACACTAAGAGATCTATCATCAACAAATATTTTCTGTTACACTCCATTTTACAAATTTAAAACATGACTTTATCCTAGCTATATGATAAGATGCTCCGAATCAATAAGCCACCTACCTGTAAGAAGAAGTAGTAGTAGAATTGGAATTGAAGGAGAAACTAGAAGAAGAAAGTGCATGTCCATGAGAAGAAGAAGTAGAATCAATACCTGACAAGCGTTTATTCATCATTGCTTCTAAAGTTTCCATCTCTTTGAAACATTTGGACTCATCATGACCATCTTTACTAAAAGTTCCAATGTCCGTTAGTATTCTTATTTTTATATATTTCTCCATTGTCACCAGAGTCAAGTTGTCTAGTGGGTTTGTGACCCTTATGTTGTTTATTGTTATAACGAAGATGTTGCTTCTTGGGATACTTTGGTTTATCTTTCTCATTGAAACTAAGGTTTGTTGGAGGGACCTATAGTGCTGATCACTCCAAATTGTATAAGATTATCTTCCTCAAATCAAAGAGGCACAAAAGGAACCAAGAGTGGTTTTTTTATAAGTTTTCCCTAGAGCCTCTCATGGCATAAAAGGTAGATACAAAACACAGAATATTATGCACTACCTAGTTTCTAGAAAGAATAAGATAGATGTAAACACATTCCTCCATTTTTATCTTTCATTCTTCACATAAAATTGTGAGTGTTTTAAACCTACATAGATACTTCCCAAGGAAATAAAAATCATTTGGACTCAAGGTTAATATTTGATTTTCTAACCTGTGCTCGAATAATATGGAGTTTACCAAACACATATTCAATGTTTTCCCAAGCTTCTTTGGGGTCATCAATATCTGGAAGGTGGTACCTAAATCGTGAGAGATGGAAATTCTGACATTCCACTCAAGTCATCAATCCTATTATCCATTCTTGGATTTCTTTATCAGCATCAGTATTTTTCCTTTCCAAGGTAACTGTAGAAGACTTCATTTTAATAACCTCTCCATATGAGATTTCCATTGAAGTAGTTGTTGCCGGTAAGAAAGATAGTATTTGTAGAATACATATTAAATATGCATATAATGTGGATTTAAAAAAAATGAAACTAATGATCTTGATGGAAATATCTTGAAAAGTTGTGCGGTTTTTTTAAAAAAATGGCACTGAAAACATACTTATGATGTTAGAGTTATTCCCTTTTGGGAAAAAATACACAATCAATAACCAAATGACCACGCGGATTGTGCAGCTTGATGAAGTGACCCACTTTATAAAGAGAAGTGGGGATCACTTTCACAATGAAGTTACTTTATAACGTAAAATTTGCATGCAAAATAAATAACTCTAAATAAACATTGAAGCTACTTATGGTGATTCACTTTTATACTTGAAGGGAAATACACTTTTTGGCAATTTTAGCATGAAAATTTCAAAAAAGATAACAAAAGAGAGATTCTTGAACTCAAGACCAATTACTTAATAAGGCAACTTTTAAACCAAATGATCTAGAAAACATATTGTAATGTTCAAGGAGGATTGTTTTTTTTGTTGAAGACAACCTGAGAGTGTGCTTAAAACTCTCTCACACAAGAATTTTTCTTCATGACAACAAGGGTTAGATCTTGCTATATCTTACCCTGAAGATGCACCTTTTCCTATCTGCTTTTGATTTTTCGAGATCACAGTTGTATAACGGGAAAAGAGCATACGATATCTAAAAGAGCAACAACCTGCAATAAATAAACAAAACCAAAATAAAACCAAAATAATACTCTACAAAAAAATTCTCCTAAAATGGGTATTCAAGCTTTATACCTACAGATCTGACTGTAGTAATGGTTGTATCTGGGGAAACCTTTTCGAGTGAAATAAAAATTGTTCTTAATTGAAATGAGTGCTCTTGATGCAATGAAATAGTCCTCTCACCTTAAAATGTATGAAAATGATAGAAACTGGAGATGATGAAACTCAGCTTCACAATCTCGACGGCCATCAGAGCAGTGTCTTTAAATGTGACTCGACATACCATGTTCGGCTAAACATAGGTATTCCAACAGAGGACAAACACCTTCAAGAACCACTCACAAAACCAGATCAAAAATCAACACCGATTTTTTTCATATGTTCAAACTCTATGGAACATCTACTTCATTTCCAAACTAACGTGGGACTACTTGTAGTTTATTAATGCAAATAAAATATTACAGAGATTTTACAAGAGAGTCTCACAATCGATCGCTTTCTGAATGTCCCTCCATGCTCTGTAAATAGAGATCATGGACCAATCGTGTTTTAAGCCATGGATTAATGTAATTAAGATCGAGGAGAGTATGAACCGATCACTCTATGTTAGAAAATATCGCGGACCTGGATTTCCTAACTACTAATGCATTCTAAAGAAACACACCGAAAACACACTTTACCTAATGATACAATAGACAAAGTAGATCTATTACTAAATCCTAAGTGTCTAAATATCCTCACACAAATCACTCATGACTTGGACAACTTTCATGGAAGAAATGATAACAATTATGAGGATACAAGGAGGAGTACCTTCTTTAGCCAATTGATAAATTCCAAGCAAAAGGGTTTAGCTACAAATCACATTGAGAACTTCTTAAAGATTGAATATAAAGGCAACATATATTCCATATGAGCACATGATCGGGATATTCGTAGGAACTTTGAAGGATAATATTCAACATGAGGTTCGCTTTTGGGAACCCAAATCATTGAGAATGCATTTAGGGTAAGCAAGAAATGTTGAAAGTAAAAATATGGATATGGCTACTAGAAGGACAATCCTAACAGCCTATAGAGAGAATAATGATCCTTCTTCTAAAACACCACAAACTACAAGGTTGAAACCTCAAAAAAAATGGATGAAATAATAGAAAAAGGACTATGTTTTAATTATGACAACAAGTACAAGAAGGGACATAAGTGTGGTGATAATAAATTATTCTACATAGATTGTGAAGAGGAAGAAGAACAAGAACAGTTAGAACACAACCATCTCAAGATGAAAACGAAGCAATTTCGTCTAAAGAGATAACTCCCAATGCATATCGTGTAATGCATTGCCTGTAATTAGTGCTCCTCAAACCCTAAAGATAAAGGATATATTAAAAAGATAAAGGTAATAGTTCTAATTGATTCTGGCAAAGACCATAATTCCATTCACTATAAATTAGCTAAAGCTCTCAATTGTTTTGTATATCTAGTCACAAAGAAATTTCAAGTAATGGTTGTAGATGGAGGAACCATCAATTACTCAGGAAAATGCACAAGATCAATCTACTATGGGGAATATGTAATGAATATTCCAATGATTTCTATACCCATGGTTGTGCTTATTTTTGTACTAGGAATTCCAATGGTTACAATAATTAGAACAATGGATTTTAATTTTCAAGAAATTTTCATGAAATTTTCATTGGAAGGAAAATAAATTGAGTTAAGAGGTATCATAGGAAATCCCGGTAAGGTGATAATCTCTAATGGTACGACAAAATTATTGGTGGCAGTATCAAGGTGTTATTCCACAACTATAACTAGATGTTCAAACATCTAAGCTTACTATTGCTCTGTGATCTCCAAGGATCATTGATAAGCATTCCAAATTATTTGAATATATTCTCAGTTGTCTTCCAATCTAATCAAAATCATTATCATGATATTCACATTTTAATCCTCGGGAGTGTTCCTCCTAACTTCGTGCCATACAAATACCCTTATGCCCAAAAGAGTGAAATTGAGAGCATAATTGAAGAAATTTTAGAGGTTGGAATTATACCTAGTTTAAAGTTCTTACCCTCGTGATCGATGGCTGGTATTCAAGAAAGATGGGTCATGGCTTATTGTGTCCGATTATAGAGAGATCAACAAGATCATTAAAGATAAGTTTCCACCTCGGCTATTGATGAATTGTTAGATGAACTACATGGATAAATCTATTTCATAAAATTGGATCCCTATCTGTGGTATCACCAGATTAGGAATGAAGGAAGAAGATATCCCAAAACAACATTTTGAACTCATGAAGGCCACAATGAATTTTTGCATTACAGCTTCTTTGGCCTTACAAATGCACCTTCCACATTCCAAAGGTTGATGAATTCCATTTTCAAGCCCTTCCTTCGAAAATTTGTGTTAGTATTTTTTGATGATATACTAATCTATAGAAAGTCTTGGGAGGATTATGTGCAACATGTTGACAAAATGATACAACTACTAAAGGAGCAACAACTATATGCCAAACCATCCAAATGTTTATTTGGAGTGAAGGAGGTAGAGTATTTGGGTCATATTGTATCTCATGAAGGTGTCAAGGTAGACCCTAACAAGATTAAGGCCAAGATGGACTGGTCGATTCCCAAAACATTGAAGAATATTAGACAATTTTTGGGTTTGACAGGTTATTACCGCAAGTTTGTTCAACACTATGGAGGAATAGCATCACCTTTAATGGCACTAAATAATAAGGATTCATTTTCATGGACTCCAGAGGAAACTAAAGCTTTTGAACAACTTAAAGAGGTGATGTCCAAAGCTCCTGTCTTGACCACTCCAGACTTCACAGAAAAATTTATTGTGGAATGTGATGCCTCGGAAAATGGAATTGGTGTTGTCCTAATGCAAGAAGGAAGGCCCCTATCTTTTCAAAGTCGATCACTCAAGGGAAATGAATTACACAAAACCATTTATGAGAAGGAAATGATGGAAATACTACATGCATTGAAGAAATGGCATCCTTACCTAATATTTAGGCACTTCAAGGTCAAAACAGATTATGATAGTCTTAAATACTTCTTGGAACAAAGAATATCTTCAAAAGAACAACAATAATGGTAACCAAGATATTGGGTTATGATTTTGAAATCGTCTATAAAAAAGGGAAGCAAAATGTTGTGGCAGATGCACTCTCAATAAAGGATGAATATGTTGAGGCCTTTTGCTGTGCTATCTCAATCATCCAACTTGATTGGATAATAGAAGCAATGAATAAATGGAAGAATGAAAAAAAAAGTTTGGACTCTCATTCAAAGGTTGCAACAGGATTCCATTGCATCAGATACATTTACATGGAAAACTGATTCACTATGGTGCAAATATCACTTATATTTATGTAAGAACTCCCAAATCAAACAAAACATGCTATTGGAATTGTACACCTCTCCAGTAGGAGGGCACTTGGGATTTTTGAAAACCTACCATAGGGTCAAGAAGGAATTTGTTTGGGATGGCCTTAAAACTGATGTTCAAAGGTTTTTGGAATAATGTTTGGTTTGCCAACAAAATAAGGTGGAAACAATTAAGACCCCAGGTCTTTTACAACCATTATCCATCCCAAGTCAGCGTTGGGAGGAGGTTTCCATGGATTTCATCAAAGGGTTACCGAAGTCTGAAGGAAAGAGTGTCATCAAGGTGATTGTGGATATACTGACCAAGTACACACACTTTTGTGCACTCTCTCATCCTTTCAAATCCAGTACAGTTGCCACTACATTCATGGAGACAGTTCAAAAGCTACATGGTAGCCCAAAGATTATTGTAAGTCACAGAGATCCCATCTTCACTGGATATTTTTGGACATAATTATTTTCTTGTTTGGGTACTCAATTGGCTCATAGCTCATCCCATCATCCTCAATCTGATGGAAAAACCGAGATAGTGAACAAATGTCTAGAAGTCTACCTTCGTTGCTTCATCTCTGATAAACAAACACAATGGTTCAAATGGTTACCCTTGGCAGAATAGTGGTATAACACTTCCTTTCATGCTGCAACAAAAATGACACTATTTATGGCACTTTATGGATACCACCCTCCTTCCATCACTTCTTATCTAATATAAAAATCTAAGTTTCAAGAGTGTAAGATCACATCGAGCATCCACAACAAGTTCTCCAAATATTAAACGATAACCTAACCATGGCACAAAATCGCATGAAACAACAAGAAGATCAGCATCGTAGTGAAAGAAGTTTTGAAGTAGGAGATTGGGTGCTTTTAAGACTACAACCATACAAACAGATGTCCCTCAAGAAATCCAAGAAGGATAATAAATTATCACCAAAGTACTATGACCCTTATAAGGTGTTGCAAAATATTGGTACTATGGCATAGAAATTGGAGTTGCATGCATATTCATGAGTACACCCAGTTTTCCATGTTTCATGCTTAAAGAAGGTTATAGGTGACAAGATCCCAGTTCAAACTATATTTCCGTAACTTTTCGAAGAAGGAAAAATCATATTGGAGCCCGAAGCCATCACTGACACAAGAATTCGCCAGTTGAGGAATAGATCCATTTCAGATTATCTCATTAAATGGAGGAAACTACCGGTGGAAGATTCCACTTGGGAAGATGAGTCTTTTATACAGAAGAATCCAGAGTTACTCAAGCATTGCAGACAACACTTGTCTCAAGGGGAGGGGCATGTTAAGCCCTAAATAATGGCTCATTACCCCTTAATTAGGGCATATTACATTAATAATGTTATTTTATTTATGTTGGATTTAGTCCATTAGTTGTAATTATATCTCCTAGTCTCCTATATATACCAAGGAGACGTTTTCATTTGGACTCATCTTGTAATTGTACATTTATGTGGGCATAAGGAGGTTGCCCCCTCGAAGAGGCTTATTATTTGAATTTGTCTCTTTTCAAGGTGTTGAGTACTTATTCTGAGGTTTTTCTATTCTATATTGATATTTGGTTCTTAACACTCTATACCAAGAAGAGTCAGATATGAAGAAAATAGGTAAGATATGCAAGCTCTGTGCTCTGAAAAAGGTAAGAATAGTGAAAAGTTTTAGATATGAAAGATTTGTGCTCTGCTGAAAATAAGATTAGTGGAAATTTTTGTTTCTAAAGTATGAATCTAGGTATGTTTGATAAGATTTGTCCTAGCCTGAAACCTAGGGCAGTGATAGAAGAAAGAAGATTTGATATGAGTAGATCTGATAAGAATAATAAAATATATGTTATACCTATGCATAGAGAGAATGTTTGGACTAACAAATGGATGCAGGATCCTAGAAATAATTTTTTTCAGGTTAGCTACCATGATCCTAGTGTGTAGTATAAGAAAGGTCAGGGATCATTTAAGAGAAAGAGAGGATTAACTCTTTGTTATTGTTGTAGAAAATAAGGACATATTGCTAAGGAATGCCTTGGAAGAAGACCTATTTGCCTATGTTGAAAAGCTATGGACCATGAAGTATTGGATTTCCCTAGAATGATTGCTAAGGTTGAAAGAATGAATATGGAACAGGTAGACCCTAAGAAAGTTCAAGCACCTGAGATTATGACAGAACCCCGAAAAGAATCAGAAAAAGTATTTCTACAGATGAAAGAAACCCTGAATGATCACTGACATATCAACTTATCAGAGATCTTCAAAGAAAAAGAGTGCATTGAAGCAAGAATAAGAGACTTCGACATTGACTGTGTTCTGGATGAGGAAACACCGGTGAATATTATGATAGAAAGAACTTTGGAAATTCTAGGAAATCCTTCTATGATTCCTTCATTGGGAGGAATAGGATTATTCAGAGGAAAGTTGATCACCCTATGTGGAAGACTTACCCAGATATCTATGAGTGCCAATGGAACTTCGACAGAGGAAGAATTTGAAGTTGTTAAATTTATTGAGAACAATGCTCCATTTTCTATGTTACTAGAAAAACCCTGGATTGAAGGAGGTCATGCTAGAAGGAAAGATGAAGAAATATTAGAGCAGAAGAAGAAAGAGTTAAAATATTTCATGACTACGAGAATCACACACTTTATTGAAGAAAAGGAGAACCGAGTGAAGCTACTTAAAAATAGAGACTTGAATTTCAAAGTAGGAATAACACTAGAAGACCCTCAGAAGACTAAAGTACCTATTCTAGATACAAATGAAGTATTACCCCTGATTTCTAGGAAAGAATCTCAACAACGCGAAGTTACTCTGCCAAAAGAAGATGCGAATCAAAATGGAAAAAGGAATTCTAAGATGAAGCTCACTGGAAAGAAGTCTAGAAAACTAAGTAAGAAAAGAGCTAAAATCGAAAAGTTATAGAAGGTTCCAGAGGGAACTTTGCAGAAGGAAAATTTGAAAAATTGGAACTTCGTCGGGATATCAAAACTCCATCACATGGCACTTCGCCATGGTGATGTAATATATCTGTTAGGGATAGTATAACCATTAGACTGATGGTCCGAATGGGTAAAAATGCATTTATGATGAGAAATTTCACCACCAGACTGTTGGGATAGCGTCATAACAAACATAAATGAGATATTGAGCCAGCCCAACTCGACCGACTAGATGATGTGGTTGAAGCTCGCATTCATCATGCTCAAGAAGAAACAGAATAAGCCACCTAGGATTTGAAGAAAGTGAAAGGTGTAATGGTAGAACAACGTAGATTTGTAGAACAAGAGAAGGTTTCTCTCTAGGCAAGGTTTGAAGAAGAGAAAGTATAGATTCAACAGGAAAGAGAACAATTTCTCACAGAGCAACTCAAAGTGAAAGAAGAAGTCAAAAGAGCACTTAAATCTATGACAGGACTAGAAATACAGGTAGAAGACCAAGTCATGCATCAAGTAGAGAAGCTTGCATATGCTATCTAGAAGCTATAGCAGATAATATCAGATTTAGACCTCCGCACAATTCCCAACACCCCGCAGGATGTGAGGGACCAAAGAGAAGCAACTGCTCAAAGCGTAGTTGAGAGAATAAAGGCCCTTTCCATGGAATGTAAACAACTCATTGTTTGCAGTGCCCAGACCTATGAGAAACTCACTGAGAATCCAGAAATAAAGACACTGGAGTCACAGCGCCAAGAGACGAAGTATCAAGCAGAAATGATACAGGCAGGGTTGAAGCCCCTATCAGTTGTGGAATGAATGAAGCGATCCTAGGGGGATCGAACTGTCCAACAACAGGTCCACACTATCCAGATAAAAATCATGGAAGTGACTTAGAGGATCCAACATGTACAGGATAAGGCTTACCAACTATTCACAGAGATCAAAGGGAGAGGAGTGGAACTGGAGCAAGTCATCAGTGCAGTTGAACAATGCCTAGAGGGACCTGTCAATGAAGCAGTCATACAAGAGTTCATTAAACAAGAGGTCATGGAATAGAAACTATTCGAAGCGGCTCGAGCCATTATTGAGGCTTTTGAAGTAGAACTAGTCAAATCAGAGTGACTTGGGACAAGTCAGAGGTGAGTGTTGGGGGCCTGTTGGCCCTTGACCAAGTTTTGACGATCCTTGGTCATGTTTGACATATTTTGGGACTTCGACAGGCTGTCGAAGGCAGAGCGCAAGACAAAGTGGATATCATGGGATCTCGGCCCCTTTTTAGGGCTTTTTTGGATTATGTAATGGGTATGGGAATGTCGGCCCATGGGTTTACCCATGCTTAGGCCTATTTTGTATGATTAAATAGATTCTAAGGCGATGTAGTGAGTACAAATGGATAAGTGCTAGAGTTGGATCTATGTGATCAAGAGTTGTAATTTCTTTGTGCATACTATGTGAGACTTGCAGAGATAAGTGCAAGTCATTGTAAGAAACTCTGTGAAGGCTTTGTGTCATACCCTAGCTAGAAGAAGGAGGATCTGGCGGAGCGCACATAGATCTTATATCCCTTGTAGAGTATAACCTGGATGTTATGTGCCTGTAATAAGCTTGAATGAAGATAATAAATAAGATAAGAGTTGGTGGACGTATCTCCAAGGTGGGGGTGAACCATGTATATGTTGTGTTGCTATTATTTGTGCGATGTATTGATGTGCTTATGTGTTTACTTTCTTAGTTATTTAATGTAGATGAATGATAGATAGATCTGTTGATTCTTAGTGCTTAATGATATGGATGGATGTTATATTTGACTTATATACATGTGCTTGGTTCTTGAATCTTCTATATCTGATTTGTTTCATCGTGCTAAGTGTTGCTAGATGCTAGATCTGGTTGAATACTGCAATGCTCTGTAATTAGGGTTAAACTGCACTATAACTAAGATTGAATATTGGTGAATGTTAACTGTTGAGTGCTCTGTTAAGTTTTAGAATCATAGATCTATGTCCCAGCTAAGGTTGCAGACATCTGAGTCCTGCAACCATCCCTGGCTCTACCTTGGGTGAGACTTCATCTGCTTTGCAGTTGTTGCCGAAAGGTCCAGTAGTTAGGGTTTTGTTGGTACATTGTTGTAGCACTGAACCCTAGGTTTGTCCCTGTTCCAACATGGTGCTTCCAATTAATGTATTATTTGATATATAATAAATCATTTTGTGGTATTCCCCCATTTGGGTCTCCACGTAAATTATGATGTACTGTGTATATTATGTGATGTTGTTGATGTAAAGATCTTATTTTTATATTTTCATTATTTAGTGATGATATATTGATGATATACTTTTGATATAGTTGTGTTGGCATAGGGGCAGACCCAAGGTTCTATGCTACAACAATGCACCAACAAAACCCTAACAACCAACCCTTTCGACAACACCTGCGAAGAAGATGAAGTCTCACCCGAGTTAGAGGCAGGGGTGGTTGTAGGACTCAAATGTCTTCAACCTTAGATGGGACATAGATCTGTGATTATAACACTTAATAGAGCACTCAGTAGTTAACATTCATCAATATCTAGTCTTAGTTACAATGCAGTTAAACCCTAATTACAGAGTATCACAATATTCATTCAGATCTAAGGTATTTAAGCCCTAAGAATATGTACATACATCAGATCTAACATCCATCCATATTATTAAGCACTAATCATCAACAAATCACTCATCTATATTAAAACACTAAGAAATTAAACACATCAATACATCGCACAAAGCATAGAAACACAACAAGTACATGGTTCACCCCCACCCTGGGGCTACATCCACCAACTCTTCTCTTCTTTATTATCTTTTTTCAAGCTTCTTACAGGTACCTAGCATCCAAGTTATACTCTATAGAAGACATGATATCTGCTTGCACTCCACCATATCCTCCTTATTCTAGATAGGGTACAACACCAAGCCTTCACACAGTATCTTACAGTTACTTGCACTAGCCTTGTAAGCCTCACACAGTATGCACAAAGCACTTACAACTCTTGATCACATAGATTGAACTCTAGCACTTAGCACACCAGCCTACTAGGTCCCTCCTTCTTACATAACCTAGCTACTTATTTATGCATTAAAAAATATGCCTAAAAATGGGTAAACCCATGGGCCGACATCCCATGCCCATTACATAATACGAATCCCCAAAAAACCCCTAAAAGGGGTCGATATCCCATGATCTTCTCTTCATCTTGCGCTCGGCCTTCGACAGCCTGTCGAAGTCCCAAAATTAGGTCAAACATGACCAAGAATCCTCATAAATTGGTCAAGGGCCAACAAGTTGACATAGATATATTGTGGTTAAAAAGCGGTAAAAGTTCTCATATTGATTGACCCCCCCTCTCACTATTCCAAGAATTTCTACATTTATTATTGGTATTAGAAAATTGTATTGGGTTGTTTTAGTAGTAGCATGAACCATCTTGCGGATGAGTGTGTTATAGAGTTATATCAGAGATTCTAGTTGAACATTGGACCAACATGGGCCAAGAACCAACATGAGTTTGGTAAAATCCATTGTCACATATTTTTATTTGTGACACATTTGGAGAAAAATGGAGAAAATTAGACTGAAATTCCCAAATTCATGAGTCAATCAGAGTTTAAATTCCTGAGAGATATCTAAGAGGTTTAATATTTAATCAATATGGTTTTAGAATTATATTCGACCCTCAATGTCAAAATTTATGTTCCAATGGAGGCCGAAGGAACTTGGCAAGTTTGATGAATGAATGACCATGATCGTGTTTTATCTTGAGATCAATGACCCATATTCATCATGAGTTTATTTAAAAACAATAATTCTTTCATAGTTTTTCAAAAAGAATATAATCAACTTTCATGATTCATTTTTGTATATTGGTGAAGTTGAAGAATCGACAATTGAGATTCATTTTTGGAAGCTGTTAAAATGAGTCAAAACAATGATCAAAATTCATTTCCAGTTACTGGTAAAATGAAAAATTTTGATGTTTAAGATTCATCAGCAAGGTCAAGTGAAGTTTTGTGAATCAATGATAAATATCATTTTGAATGGGACATCGAAGACCTAGATTCATCTCAGATTTGGTTGAAAATTTCTAAGTGTTGGAGTTCAGAAAGAAAGATCATCGATGCTCGATGATTAGATTGAAAAGTTTGTTGAGGAGTTTTAGATTTCCAATAGAAATGACCAATGGCTGATGGTTGGGTCAAGGAAATGAAATGTTTTTCTTTCTCAGCTGAAATAAATTGTTGACCACTAATGATCAGGGGTTGCTATAATTTGGCGAAAGGTTTCATGTGACTAAGGGAAATTTCTGATCGTAGGTGGCTAATGCTCAGGGGTAGGTACATTTAGTGAGGCATTCAATTCTTCCAAGAGAAGTTTTAGATCATTGAAAAATGGAAGGAAGATGATGGAGTGTCATACCATGTCAACATCCAGATGTCATGCCACGTCAACATAGTTGCCACATAATCTAAGAGATGGCTCATTGTTGATCGTCGATGGTTGGGGCTTGAAGAAATTTGTGAACAAGTTAGTTGCAAGTTAAATTCACTTATGAATGATCGCCAATGATCGGGGATGGATGTGATGCATGGGAAAATTTTGGTTTTCCAATAAAAATGGTCAATGATCTATGATCAGGGTTCGGGGAAATTCATGATGAAGTTCGATTTACCAAAGAAATATATGATCATTGATCATCGATGTAGTGTTGGAAAATCAATGGTTCAGATTGCTTTGACTTGGTGATCGATGGTGGAAATTTCTCCACAAGGACAGGGAAGGTCTAATAGATAAATGGTTGATATTTCTTCATGTTTCAGATTTATGACTCAAATTGAAATACTTTTATAATGGTAAAAATAGTCTGATTTCTATATTTTTTTATGATTTTTGAAGGTCATTAACTTACAGAGAAATTTTTAGGGCCTAAAATACATTTTTAGGTAGAGAAAAACATGAGCTTTCCAACAAGCTATCTTGAACAAAAAATGGATCTTGTATGAGAAAGTTACATTTGAAATTGTAGAGCCTATATTTTTGGTACTATTTTACTTATGAAGGGCATAACTCCTTTATTAAAGGTCCACTTGGGGTAGATGGGTATTCTACAAAAATATTATGGACCATAGAAAACATTTTGGAGACAAATTGGAAATCAATATATACAAAATGTGCATGAAGAGAAATAAGACACCTCTAGCATAGAAGGATTAAATGGGAAAATAGTCTAAATTTTTAGAGAGCATAAATTTAAGCTCAGATCTCATATTTTAGCAAACAAATAGTTGCAAGAGAGGTATTAAGGAGGAAAAGCCACCTACAAACTCATAATTTGAATTAGTGAATTTATTTTCTTCATAATTTGAAATGAATAATGACTTGTAGTCTAATTAATAAATATTTTGCAAAATGATGATTTTTAACTACAATTATTGCATGCACATTTTTGAAGAATTAGAGGTACAAGAAAACATACATTGATTTCTTCTATTAGAAATAGATATATGGAATATTCCCAAGTATCTTATAGTTATGATGAGGATATCATAGGTTTCCATTCCATCTATTGATTAAATGGGTTTGTTGTCATTGATGTCGACCCTTGAAGGAAGTTCGATAGAGAATTCTTGTAGCACAAAGTTTTGGGTAATGGACCCAAGTTTGTTTGATGGAAAATGGTATGAGTTTTGATATATTTGTAGGCCTATTTGTTTGATGGAAAATGGTATGGGTTTTGATATATTTGTAGGTAGGCCTATTCTATATGGATATTACATGTCATTCCATTTTCGGTGGTATGTAGAGCATCACATAAATCCTCATGGTTAGAGAGTTATGGCCATGTGAAGTTGGAGAACACTCATGAGTCATCTAGAAGCCCCAAAAGGTCAAGTTGTCAAAGTGTTTGCAAAGAAAAAATTATTTAAATAATAAAGTGAAGTGACGAGTGTAATATAAGTCAGAGTGGATACAATTTATTTTATTTTAATAATAAAGTTAATGGAGAAAGCACTAAGTGGACAAGTGGTTAGAAGTGGGTTAGCCCTAAAATAAGAAATATGGTTTAAGAGATTTTAGAAAGTAAATAATAAAGCGAAGTAATGAGTGTACTATAATTAAAAGTGGATACAAAATAAATTATTTAAATAATAAATTTAATGGACAAATTCCTAAGTGGACAAGTGGTTAGAAGTGGGTTATCCCTAAAATAAGGAAAGTGGGTTAAGATGGTTAGAAGGTAACCTTTTGAGGAAGCTACATGAAATTATAAATAAGAGGCAAGGCTCTCTCATTTTAATCACACTTGAGAATATTGAATATCTACAAGTGACCGAGATAACTAAATGATATCTAAGATTAATTTCATAGGGAAGTTGAAATAAAGAAGGTCGAAATTCAAGGGAGGATAAATTCTTTTGATGATGCTTTCTAAGGTATGTTATTTACAGGTCATCTCACCATTTTCACAATAACATTTTTTTATAAAGATTCAAACTGTGAAATTAGAAATTTGTTGAGGAAACATATCCAAGTAGCTTTAATAAAATTTTTATCTTGTGGGTTGTTGTATTTTTGGAGTTACACTCCATAGAAAATAGGGCTTGTGGCTAGTCCTGAAACTAGTCTAAAACATGTGTTTCAGGTAAAAATGTCATAACTTCTTCATAACAGATCCAAATTTAGTAAGACAAAATGTATTGGTTATAGTACATTCTATAGTATTATTTGTACCATTTTCAGACCCAAACAACAAATATTATGTG
>SNQJ01S0066130.1:58130-68318 GCA_010110895.2 Picea sitchensis
CTATTCTATATGGATATTACATGTCATTCCATTTTCGGTGGTATGTAGAGCATCACATAAATCCTCATGGTTAGAGAGTTATGGCCATGTGAAGTTGGAGAACACTCATGAGTCATCTAGAAGCCCCAAAAGGTCAAGTTGTCAAAGTGTTTGCAAAGAAAAAATTATTTAAATAATAAAGTGAAGTGACGAGTGTAATATAAGTCAGAGTGGATACAATTTATTTTATTTTAATAATAAAGTTAATGGAGAAAGCACTAAGTGGACAAGTGGTTAGAAGTGGGTTAGCCCTAAAATAAGAAATATGGTTTAAGAGATTTTAGAAAGTAAATAATAAAGCGAAGTAATGAGTGTACTATAATTAAAAGTGGATACAAAATAAATTATTTAAATAATAAATTTAATGGACAAATTCCTAAGTGGACAAGTGGTTAGAAGTGGGTTATCCCTAAAATAAGGAAAGTGGGTTAAGATGGTTAGAAGGTAACCTTTTGAGGAAGCTACATGAAATTATAAATAAGAGGCAAGGCTCTCTCATTTTAATCACACTTGAGAATATTGAATATCTACAAGTGACCGAGATAACTAAATGATATCTAAGATTAATTTCATAGGGAAGTTGAAATAAAGAAGGTCGAAATTCAAGGGAGGATAAATTCTTTTGATGATGCTTTCTAAGGTATGTTATTTACAGGTCATCTCACCATTTTCACAATAACATTTTTTTATAAAGATTCAAACTGTGAAATTAGAAATTTGTTGAGGAAACATATCCAAGTAGCTTTAATAAAATTTTTATCTTGTGGGTTGTTGTATTTTTGGAGTTACACTCCATAGAAAATAGGGCTTGTGGCTAGTCCTGAAACTAGTCTAAAACATGTGTTTCAGGTAAAAATGTCATAACTTCTTCATAACAGATCCAAATTTAGTAAGACAAAATGTATTGGTTATAGTACATTCTATAGTATTATTTGTACCATTTTCAGACCCAAACAACAAATATTATGTGCGGTTCATGCTCTACAAGTTTGTTCTCTAGAATAAGCCAACATTCAACAAGGTATGCCAATTTTTCTATAAATCCTTTTTTGGGAGGTTCCAAGAAGTGAAAACTGGATAAATTACATACTAGACATTGAAGAACATTGTGTAGTATTTTTATACCTTTATTCATTATAGGTACATAGTTATGATTATTGAAAGTTAGGGTTGATGACTAATCTAAAACTAGTCATGTGAGAGTAAAGTAAAGTTTGATGAAAATGATAGTCTCTTGTTGTTAAAGTTAAGGAAGGTTGTCAGGTATGTGATCATATAGAACAGGTCTATTATAGAGTTAAAAATCATATTTGGATGATGAAATGGATGAGGGCTTTTGGTTGAGGTACATGCTGGGTAGATGGTTGAGACAAGTAGTTGATGAGTGGTCACATATATGAGGTGTATAGTTGATGATGTTAGTACATCTTGATGAGTCATAGTTGATGAGTAGTTGATACATGATTGATACATACTTGGTACATGGTTGGAGGCACTTGTTAGTAGTATTGTTGACACATGGTTTATGGATGTTGTAGCATACTTGTATGGGTATATTATTAGAAACACATAATAATGTTGGTGATGATTATGAATTGTTGTGTTATGCTTGATTGATGCACATATTTGAGAGTTGTCTTCGTGAAACATGTTATTTTTATAGGTTTGGTGCATGGTTGATGCACTTGTTCATGATACAGGTTGAGGTACATGTTGGTTCATGGTTTATTCACTTGTTTATGGTACATTTTGATTATAAATTGTTTGGTACAGGTTGGTGCATGTTTGATGCACTTTTTTATGGTACAGTTTGATTATAGTTTGAGGTACAGGTTGATCCATGGTTTAGGTTATTGGTATAGGTTGTTTTGTGCAGGTTGATTGGTATAGTTTTACAACAGTATATCTCACAGTGATAATGTGAACATGGTTCCATCATTCTACTTCTACATTAGGGTGGTTGGACGAGGCAAGGGAAGGTAGTTGTATCCACCTTCTAGTTGTAGTCAGATAACATAGGTGGTTGTAGCCTCTTTCTGGTTGTAGCCTCTTTTTGGTTGTATCCAGAGAATTGGGGAGTTGGAGCTTCCCTTAGGTTGTAGGTTCAGAAACTAGGGGGTTGGAGCCTCCTTCCAGTTGCAACTGGATAGGAAAGGATGTTGGTGGTTACAATGAATGTAATTATTAAAGACATATAAGAAAAAACATTATGTGGTTTTCTCCCTCTTTGGGTTTCCATGTAAAAACACTGGTGTAATGTGTACGTGTATGATTTCTCATTTGTTCATTGTTTATTTACTTTGCAAATATTAGATGATAATGCTACATCGATATAACACTTTCATTTGTGGTTAAAATGGAATGAATTACTCTATTATTGATTCAACACCCCTCTCAGTAATCCAACAATTGGTATCAAAACAAGTTTCTTTAGGAAAATGTTTAACCACTAGAAGGAGATCATAGATTATTTTAAGAATGGACTACCAATGTTTAATGGTCAGAATGCTTTAAAGTATGATATGTGGATCAAAAGGCCGAAAGTATTTTTACAGGCACAAGGGAATTATATTTGGCTATCAGTTGTTACAGGATATGATAGTTCAAAAAGGGAAAAGACTGCAACCAAGAAGGAATTGAAGAAGAATAAAAAAATAGCAATGGATTTCATCTGGGAAGGATTACCTAATCCGGTAAGAGAAAATGTTGGTAAATTTTCATCACCCAAAGAAATTTAGGATAAGTTACATGACATATATTCTTCACCCATCGCAGATTCCGAAAATGCCAAAGAAGATGTGTATATGGATCAAGAAGAATTATGTTCACCATGTCAAACATATTCAGAATATGAAGAGTACATAATCACCAGAAATATGTTATTTTGGTTTAATTGTGAAAAACAGAAACATCTTGAAATAGAATGCCATGAAGGAAATCAAATAGAGAAATTAATTGAAAAGGAAGACAATTATGAGGAGAATTTATTAGTGTTTTAGATGAACTAAGAGAATAAAACAAGTCACTCAAGAAAAACTGATGAAACAAAAGGAAAGTGTTCACATTTTTTAAGAATCCCAACAGGTCATCAAGAACTTAATAACTCAGCTATAAGAATCCAGAAAGATCAAAGAAAATCTTGAATATCAAAAGAAATATTTGGAAGCCAACATAGAAACACAAAAGGAAGAAGCATAAATGAGAGAGAATATATTGACATATCATCTTAAGGAAATAACTAACGATCTAAACCATCTTGAGGCAGAGTTTGGTCAAGAAGAGAAAGGACTTGAAGAATAAATAATCACATTAAAAATTCATCTTGAAGAAGCGAAAAGAATAGAAGAAGTTATGAAGTCGAAAATAATGAAGAAAGATTAAGAGGTTGAGAAACTTGAAGAAGAAGTTGCCACATTGAGAAGTAAAATTGTCAAGCTCAACAAGAACGTTGAAGAGACAGAAACATCGACGTCAGTTACAGAGAATGAATATAAGAACTCTAGGTTTTTAGAAAGGAAGAATGAATAAAATAGAAAGAGTTATGCATAAGTACTCAAAGGAAGGAATCATGGTTAACCAGAATATAAGAAAACTATTGAAAATACATCTTCAAGAATACCATCCATGTTCAAGCCACAATGAATCTTCAATCATGATCATGATCAGTCAAGGAAGAAATTCGGAAGGACTACACCACAAATAATATCATCCACTCCCAGGTATGCAAATTTCTTTTATGGTCAGTTTTTTTATTCTACTAAGTTTGGACATAAGGTTGCAGATTGAAGGGATTATAAAAGAAATGTTCAAGAAATAAATGTCTATGTGGCCCCACATAACATTGAATGTTACAAATGTCATAACTATGGACACATATCTAGATATTGTAGAAGCATGATCGATACTTCCATGAAAGAGAACATTGATATTAGATATAAGAAAGTATGGATAAGAAAACACGAAGAACATGTGAACAAAGACCAGGCCCTAGAGATCACACGATTGGCAATAAAATGATATGAAGAAAATTCTATAGAGAAAAACAAATATGTCAGATACAAAAAGGTTTGAAAAATAAATAAAATAAAAGAAGGATAGGTAAATAAGGAACAGGTTCAAGAGATTGTACATTCAGGCATTGTAGTGAAAGATGAATCCACAGACATGAAGAAAGAATTAAAATCTCATAGAGATGATGAATCTACTAATGATGATGCTGATGAATACACTTAAGAGTAGAAATTGTTCTGATCCATATAGATTAGAGAATCTTAGATAATATGAATAATAGATAGGGGAAGTCTATGTGGTAGCTGCGATAGACCAGAGAACCATCCTTAGAGAAACTTGCAAAATTTGAGTAGACAGATTCAGTGCATTCAGTTAATAGAAGTACAATATGATAGATTAATCATTTGTAGTAGTAATTCATGATAGTACAGTGACATATGAGTCAAAATTATGGACAATTGTGTAGCCGAGTCTTGAACATCATGGGAATATATGGATGCGAAATCAAATTTTTTGAACGGGGAACTTGAAGAAAAAGTCTACATTGAATAGTTGGTTCCTAGAGCATGGTACTCTAGACTGGATAAATATCTATAGTAGGAAGGGTTCATAAAAGGAAGTGCAGACAACAACCTCTACATCAAGGTAAATCAATATGGTATTTTATTAATTGAATTTTATATTGATGATATTATTTTTGGAAGTACCGATGACAGGTTAAGCTAGAAATTTTCAAAGGATATGCATAATGAATTTGAAATGTCATTACTTGGAGAATGATGCAAGAGCATCATTGTCAAGCACGCGGAGAAAGACCCATCAGCATCTGATAATTTGTACAAGATCTCAACGCTGTTAGTTTCACCAGACATTTTGAAGTACACCTTAACTCAGCGCCGAAATACTCTTTTGAGGCACGCTTGAGCAATCGAAAGAATAGAAGTGGGAGTTTCCACTCCGGCTCTCCAATGCAACTGTACTAAAATAGTCGTAGGATAGGTTGGGATGTAGACAGGTAGCCATGGGAAACCCTAAGATCCCTTTGAGATAAATAGAGGTTTTGTATGCCCAAATGAGGCTGGCTACAGATTAGACAATTGCAAGTTAGTAGGAGATTTGAGTTTTTCAGTTGTTGATTTTGATTTCAGTTGTAGCCATTTTTCACTTTTCAAAATATAATAGAGGAAACTTGATCTAAGGCATGGTGTATGAACATTGTTTTCAATTCTCCATTATTATTCTTTCATGAATGAACACATGAATTTCGTTATGAATAGATGGAACTATGAATGTTAGGACAAGTTTCAATTGTTTCTCTTCCATTGAAGTAGTGCAAGGTGTGCACACAAAACAGAAGGAGTGCGTCAATGAGATCTGTTTCAATTCTGAAGCTCAAAAGAGATAAACAAAACTTTCGCTTTGCATGCAGTGCAAAGAGACTAGTGCAAGGCATGCACATTCATCTGCAAGAATCCAAAACCTTGCATAAATATATGGTGCAAGGAGTGCACGGATACGAGATTCGACTAAGTGTCAAAGGGACTTTGTGAGAAGCCGAAGAACCAGAAAAGGAGAATGACAAGAGGGCGAGAGGAATTTCTCTTCAAGAAATCCTTTGGATCAGATTTATTGAAATCCATGAAATGCAAGGAGTGCATGGGAAATTGAAGTCTTCATGAGACCAAGCTCAAGAGGAATAACTCTTTTCATAAGTGTTAATGAGATCCAAGAAATGGAATCGCGGAAAGGATAAAGGTCGAAGCCTTTGAACCCTTCAAAAATATTCTAAGTCTGAAGAAAGAAGAAGTTTAGGGGGAAATATATGGACCATCTGATCAACATCTAGACAATGAGGATCAAGTGCAGAGGAGGAAGGATCTCAACTGTTCAGTTCGAGTGTAAGAGAATCATTGACGTCCAATCGAGGAAAAGTGCACTAGCATTAAAGATTTGAAGGCACACAGGAGGAAGAAGGTCACGAAATTTCGAAGTCATGGGGACCGTTCATCGTCAAGGAGGAGACGTGGCGAGAGATCAGTGTTACACTGACTTGTGACTCGAAGGAGTCAAAGGTTGAGTCGCAAGAACTTGTGTAACGCTAAACTACGACATGATCTAATTCGTTGATCAAAGGGGAGATCTGACTCGTCGATCCAGTGCCATCGCAATTTCGACTATTGAAAGAATGGAGGCAAGGAGACTCCAAAGTTGTGAAATGTCGCTTTGATCGTAGTTGTCGATCAAATAACAATATGGGCCATAGATCTAGGGTCTGTTAGATGATCCAAAATACAAATATCATAGTTTAAAAAGTTAGAATAAAATGATTATTAATTTAGAATATTAAATTAATAATCTATAATATTTGATTAATAAATGGAGACATTTATAAATATAGTATTGTTGTAAAAGATATGACTCTATAAAGGGGTCGTATCTTAGGCTCTAAATTAGAAGTATAGTTAGAAGATTGTTAAGTAACATTTATTGTAAATGGAAACTTGTTTATTTAATAAGTTATCCATAACTATATTTAGTTAGGACATTTAGCTTATATATAGCTCATTGCAAGAGTGTTGAGGTGTTCGGGTGTAATCTCTTGCAAATTATCATATGTAATTTCTTTTTCGATTTAATAAAAGTGTGTGTCTGAGGACACTTCTACCATTATTGTGGTATCAGAGATCCAGTAATGCAACTGAACTAAGGAGAATATTTCAGCTAATCTAAAGAGGAGATTTCAACTCTACAGGGCAGCGCACTCCATCAGAAAATTGGTCAGTTAATTGTTGATGTTTTTTTGTTTTTTTAAGGAAAATAAATTTTATGTTTCTGCGTATGAGTGTCTAGAGAAATTGTGAAATTTCAGACTTTACCTACATGCCACTATGTGCTTTGATGAGTATGTGTTGTATTAATGGGGACATAATTATTATTTTTATAGCCTACACTTATGAACTGGAAGACTTGAATATTGAGAAACATTTTGTATAGTTGATTTTTAGATCCTTTCAGAATATTAGTGGTCATGTACAATCTTGCAGTTGATTTTCACTGTATAGGCGATTATATTCAACCTTGCAAAAATATCCAAGGTACATGGACTTCTGTTTTTCCTCCAATTGCTGAATCGCACAACCTGAGATCGAAATTCGAGGAATTTGCAGAGACAAAAACATCTATCCTTGTTGTTTATTTACTGTATTGTATCTCTGTCAATGGAATTTTTCATTGAGAGTTAATAGAAGTGCAATGTTCTGAGAGATTGTATCATTGCAGGCTCGAATGTGGAATATCACAATTATTCGCTCACCAACAGATTACAAACCTTACATTGTGATCCCATACACACTTCACTCGTGAATAACCCAATTGGTCCATACACCAGAAGGAGTACGCCCAGTGTAGAATACTAAAGTCTTCTTCATACCTATTTTTATTGAGTTAGATGTAATAGTTTGATCCATACCAGTGGATTTTAGTTGCTCGATTTGTTCAAGATCCATTTGGGTATTTTCTATATTTAGGGATAAAAAATACCATTCTAAGTCCTGGATTTGTAAATGAGAAATTTTCAGGCAGATCCCAAGGTTCACACTTGTATATATCGACCTTTGCTATCGCATCAAGCTTCAATGATATCCCACATATCACTCGATATTTCATTGGCTCTCCACCTTTCATTTGCTGCGTATGTTTGTCATCTACTAATGGTGTCTTCTATTGATGGTTTCATAGTTGAACAGTGTCAAAGGTTTACAAGTAGTGCCCAATGAATTTATACTCATCTATATTAGCTGTTTCATATGACAACATTTCATCTATTTTTCATTAGCCTCCAAGGACAAGAGTAGGTATATCAAATGATTCACGCCCATCATTTTGATTTAGGCTATTAGGGGAATGGAGGTAGAAGCACTCCCAGAGTCACAAAACATGAAATCGCGACGTGCCTTTTGATTAGGCAAGTGGTCACAACCATGGTCACATGAAGGTAAGGGCTTAGCCAAGGGACAGGTAGTGCCCGTTTGGTGTTGAGGTTTGAACAATGCTCAAGAGAGGGCCTGCGGGTCTCATACGACCTGCATATTTGGAGAAAGGACCTGTGTAAGTGGGTTTGGGGTCTAGTAGAGACCCGAAGAGTAAATCAGACTCAGCCTCTTGACTGATCCTAGACCGAGAGGTCATGCAACCCTTAGGAGAGAAGGGGGTACTGCATCAAGTGGTATCAGAGACGAAGTTTTCTTGCAGACAATAGGAAAAGGAGAGGAGACATAAGAACTTGAAATTTTACTTTGTGTGTGACAGACAATCAACACAATTCCACCAAGGAGACGAGCGGAAGCACCTTTAACCAATCGAGCTGTAGAAAGGGAGATGCGAGAACTTTGTGAAATATTAGAGGTGATGGAGGCATCATAGAGACAAGAACCTGATACAAGAGACATCAATGATGTAGAGAGTGAAGAAATAGAAGTCGAGGAAGCTGCAGGAGAGGATGTTTCTGAAGAACACTTGTTGAGAGAAGTTGTTAGATTGGGAGGCAGAACCAAGATAAAGGTCCCAATGTATGAAGGAAATTTATATGTTGAAGAGCTGTTGGATTTGATAAGATCCATGGACAAACATTTCGACTATAAATATGTTGATGAAGAGAGAAAGGTAAAAAAGGCTGTCACCCGGCTCAAAGGACATGCAACACTGTGGTGGGATGAACTGCAGGCTAAAAGGAGGAGCCAAGGAAAACAAAATATAAAGAGTTGGGAGATAATGGTAGCCAAGTTGAAGGCTAAGTTCATGCCCAAGGATTATCAGATCAGTCTGTTCAGGAAAATGAAGAACATGAGACATAAGGGAATGACAGTTAAGGAGTACAAATAAGATTTCTATAGGTTAAACATCAGAACTAGACAAAGTTAAGGATACCAAATATAATAAATACACAAAACAAAAATAAAATGCTAGAAATGGAAGAATAACAGTAATATAACCAGCATAATCTCCACAATAACACAAAAATAATATGAGAACAACAACTGAAATAACACTTTGATTTAGAAAGAAATGTTCACAGCCTCTTCGAGGGGGCAACCTCCAGTCGAGCAACGCTCTGTTACAATAATCTCCAAGATAGGGTTTTCATACCCTCGACCCTTATTTATACTAAATATGTCTATTAAGAGAAGTATCTAGAGGAAGATCCTTCTAGAAACAAAATCTTCTAATAGGTCTTCTTACATCCACCTTATTCTATTTTATTGAAAGGCCTTATTAATATTAACCTTTATTACATCCGAATACATTGATCTACCTATGTGCGGGTTAGGAGCTTCTATTAGGTCTTCTTTAATGCTTGAGATGTGGAAATTTCTGCAGAATGGTAGCTGGTTCCCAAGTGGCATCTGCTGGAGTCATATCTTTCCACTGTATGAGCACTTTTTTGATAGTTCTCTGACGCAGGCGACACTCACGATGGTCCAAAACTGCTTCTGGTTGTATCCAAATGGATCATTCTTCATATAACTCTAGAAGGTTGGTTTGAATTCGGCACCTGGTTCCAATCACCTTCTTCAAACAAGAAACATGAAAAACACGATGTAGCTTCGACTGACTGGGAAAAGCTAACTGATATGCGACTTGTCCCACATGCTTGAGAACTATGTAAGGACCATAGAATTTGGGTGCTAGCTTCTGACAATGCTTGGCCTTGAGGGAAGTTTTCTTATATGGTTGCAGCCGCATAAACACCCGATCCCCTTCTACAAATTGATGTTCCGAGCGACCTTTATCTGCTTGCTGCTTCATGCGATTATGTGCCATGACCAAGTTCTCTTTAAGGGTATGAGGAATATCCTCTTTGACTGTAAGTGTTTGGTCAACCGCCTGGACCTTTGAGGTACCTGGTAAGTATGAGAGAACTAAAGGTGGCTTCTGTCCATATACTGCTTCAGAAGGAGTCATGTGAGTGGCTGTATGGTATGTAGTGTTGTACCACCATTCGGCTAGGGGTAACCATTGAGCCCACTGGTGTTCTTTTTCAGAGGCAAAGCACCTCAGATATGTTTCCAAACACTTGTTGACAACTTCCGTTTGACCATCCGTCTGGGGATGATAAGCTGAGATGAGATGCAATTGTGT
>SNQJ01S0066131.1:0-22782 GCA_010110895.2 Picea sitchensis
CTTAGTCTCTTGGATCATCAGAATGTCTGAGGGCTCTATTTTGAGCAAATCCTTCACCGCATCTGCTTTCATGGGGTTACCCAGACCTCTGCAGTTCCAAGAGACAATGCGCATTATTTACCAGCAGGGGGATGGGGGCCTCCTTTAGGGGGCCTGTTCCTGGAATTTCTCCCAATAGACATCTCCAGAGTAGGCTGGCTTCCTTGAGTTTTGAGCCTTTTCGCCTCCTCTTCCCTTGCTTCTCTGCGGGATTTCCTACCGACTTTCCTTGTAGGCTGCTCGAAATTTTCCTCCTCCGAGGAGTCGGAGCTTTCTGCTGATTTTTTCCTTGTTACTTCTGCGTATGTGGGGTTTGAAGAGCTACCTTGGAGAACTTCCAGGTGAGTCACTTCCTCAACTTCTTTATCTTCTTTGTGCGCGTGAGGAGGGGCACTTTGTTCCAATTTCTCCGGGGGTATTGTGGATGTCTTGTTCTGGCTGGGTTCTTTGCTTTTTGAGCTCTTTTCTTGGGTGGGATTGGAGCTACTTGGTCCCTCATTCGGCCTGCCTTTTCCTGTACTTTTACTTTGATTGCTGGTTTTTTGTTTTAGTGTCCACTGCTCTCCACTCTGGCTGTCTGTCTGATCTTCCAGCTTTTTCTTGCAATGTTTGGCGAAGTGCCCATAGCCGTGGCAGTGCCTGCATTTGAATGGGATTTGTTCGTAATCGGCCGTCTGTCTGATCTTCCAGCTTTTCTTGCAATGTTTGGCGAATTGCCCATAGCCGTGGCAGTGCCCGCATTTGAAGGGCAGTTGCCTGTAATCCAGCTTCTTGAACATGTTCATCCCGCAAAATGATCGGGCTTAATGGCTTCTCGGTAGGCCCTCCAAATCGGGACTCATTACTGTGATAATGAAAGCACATGAATATTGATCTTTTCCGTTGCCTCGACTGTATTTCTAGTCCTTGCCGAAGATTTGAGAGACTTCGTCCAAAGAATGAAGGGAAGGTGGGGTAGACGACCGAACAGCTAGCCAGGGGACATCTCATCGGGTCAAAATGTGGTTTACCATTTATTGAGATATAACTTGGGGCCCATGAACAAGGTCCAAGCTTCTAATATGAGGCTTCTATCCCTCGTGACCAAGACAAGATCTAAGAAGCCTTTTACTCATGTGTAGCCCCGATGCCTTGGATTAACGGTTTCTAGTTCCTTTGATTCCACTCCTCTACCGACTTTGGTGAGGGCCAGAGGCCGGTGAACTGACTTATGAGACCTTTCTCTGCGAGATTTAGGGCTGCTCTGCAAGTTTCTTCTTCTGGAAGGGCTACCGAGGGTATGGAGTCCATCTTCTCATCAACTTCACTGACTGGGTCGAGGGTCATGCTTTGAGATCGAGTCGACTAACAAGCTTTAAACGCTGATCACTTCCTAGTGGGGGGTTCCATAGCCCCGCGGCCCCTTGAGGGCGGATTTTCTTCACGCAGCAGGACCCAGGAAAGAATCAAGTAGGCTCTGGACAGTAGGGACCTGAGTCGGAGCTTCCCAAACCAGGCGGGGAGGACAGGATCAAGGGGCCCAACAGCAGAGCTGCCAGGCAGGGGGGCCGCAGGGGGCAGCTCGGGGGCAGGGAGGCCGCAGGAGGCAGCACGGGGGAGCGGCACGGGATGTGGGAACGAATATTTTTAACCCCACTACTGATTTTGAAGAAATTAGACTTTATTATTCACAATGAAGTATTCGTTATAATTATTCCTTTAGTAAAAGGGTCACTACAATTGCAAAACAACACCAGAGTGGGAGACTAAATATGTATGTTTATAAATTATTTATTAATGTCTAAATATGTATGTTTATAGTATATTTATTAAATTTAAATATGTATGTTTTAAAAAATTTCCATTGTATGTATATTTATTAAATTTAAATATGTATGTTTTAATTTTTTTCCATTGTATGTATATTTTACAAATATTCCTTTACAAATTATAAGATAGACAATAATGCACATCAATAAATTTTAGAATCAACAATCTGTAAAATAATATTAATAACTTATGATACTCTAATATTACATATGTAATAATGGATTTATAAATTTAATTCGTAAAGATTTGTAATTTTTATAAAATAAAAAAACGTTTGAAATAAAAACTTGAATAGTTTGAAATTTTTATGAATTTTTTACAAAATACAAAACATTTGAGATGACTGTGACTTGGCAGAGGTGATCATTCAAAGTTCTAATCAATAAATTTGTAGAGATACTTGTTCTTAAGAAGGCACACAGACTAAACATTTTGTTAGCACTTCAGGAAACTCTCCTAGGCTGTATATCATAGATGCCTGATAACTTAATCTTTTTGGTAACTATTTTCTCAATAATAGGTGTGGGTTTGGATCAAGATGAATATCTTAATTAGTGGATTGTATCTTCAAGACAGTCTAGCTATATTCATGCAATACAAGGCCTTCAGGAGCTATTATCATATAGGTTTGTAAAACAAATGGATAAGAAAACCAATCAGTTAACCAGAACATACATAGTAAATATATATGATGGGTCAACAAACTAGCCAAAGATGCTTATGATTCTTGCTTAATAGTCAAAATTAAGATGACAGTTACCATTAAAAATAGACAAAAGAAGAATTTCAACTCATATGCATAGACAAAGATGAAGGAGAGTCTGACAATAACAAATGAAAGAAGCTTGCAGGCTTAATATATTAAAGAAAGTGTCTTTTATACAACAATAGTAGATTATAGAACTCAAAATCGAACCCTGTGTTCATCAAATGTTTTTGACTTTATATCCTTTTACAAACAGTTTCCAGATCCTAGATTACTGGATCAAATTTTGCCAAAAATAGAAAATCAATAATTGGCCTAAGTAGACTAGATCAATCCAACTTCTCGACTGATCTTTATGTTCTTCAAATTATTGGCAGGTGTAGTGAGCCTTCCGAGGCTTCTGGATCTCATGTCATATGGGAGGAGTCGAACTTGACACATGTTGACAGTCAAACAGTCTTATATCCTTGACAATAGCTAACCGTTGTTTACCTTTTCTGTCTTTTAAAGCATCTCCAAAGCCAAAACAAACTCTTAATAGAGATGTCATTAATTATCTTCCATCGATTGGAACCATTTTGAGTCTTTTGAACAAGAAAAACTTGAACCTGTGCAAAAACATTAGCTTTCTGCCTTATCAGTGCTTTCAGTAGCTAAAGAAAATAGAATTCGGGCCGATTAGCTACCGAAAATTCTGCTTTCAGTGGCTAATGAACAATCAATATGTTCGCCTAAGCCACTGAAACATGAGATTATCAAAATTTCAAAAATACCCTTGTCTTAGCTCAAAAACGCCCCAGGACTGATCTTTTTAGGCTTATGTATCTTGCTCAAGATTTGTAGGGTTACTAGTTGCCTCTGGTTAATTGCACTGAATTGCCACCTCTACAAGGGTCTCAAGAGAAGCATGAGCTTGTTGTTTTGAAGACATTGTTTTTTCCCTCAAATCCCTGACCTTTTTCTTCAAACCCTGAGCTACTCTCCATAAGTTGTTGTAGTTTTTTACAATCTTGTTTTTCTTTTTCTCCTTTATGCTTTCATGGGCTAGTATTTCCAAAGCTGAGTTGCTTTTTGCAAAGTTTTTTTATAGGGTTTCATACCTAGTTTTTATTACCCTTTCAAGCACTTCTTGCTCGACTAGCTTCTTCTTAAACTTCCTGATTTCTTTTGATTTATTCTGCTTCACTTGTTTGCTAGATGAGGCCTCTGCAATTTGTGGTTCTTGTTCTTCTTGGGGTGTAGGTGATGGAAGGTTCTCATAACTTGTTGTGTATATATCCACAAAAATAGAATTGTCACGCCCTGTGGTAATTGAATCCTGGTGCCCTATTTCAAATTGCTGCTCTTCATCTTCTGAGTTTGTGTAAGGGAGATTAAGAATGTTTTTGTTCACTGGGAATTATTTGGCCTCTTCTTATTCATTGTTAAAATTCAATTTCTTCTTAGTTTTTCCCAGCTTAGAGGAAGGAGAGGGTTGATTAACTGGGGTTGGAGAGATAGATCTCCTCCTCCTCTTTCCACTTCTGGGAGTGGAGGATTTCTTAGAATGAGGACTCTTTTTTCCTTCTGGATGAACCTTAGTTTGGAAATCATTCTAGAATAAGAAGTAATTCGACTCTTTACCTTTTCCTTGCAATAGCTCACAAACCAACAGTTTGATTAAACTTTGGTGGGATAATCTACCTGCAACCTGACTAGGTTTGGCCTTGACTTGATGAGCCATCTTGGATAAGCTTCGGTGGAGGAAATAGGGCAGATTGAGTGGGTTTCTACCTATCAAATGGTTTATAAGTTTAAAATGGTAAATCATCACCCTGTTGTATCGCCCTTCACAGGTTATATAAACCATTATAGCTTTCAATAACTGTTGCCATTTCTCTTCAAGGAAAGATACATGAATATCTTTCTTCCAAATCAAACCCCCATGTTTTGGTTTTAAATAGGTTCTAAATTCAACATTATTAATAATAGTGGTTTTAAACCATTTCTCTCGAGTCGTGGGAAGCTCTGTGACTTTGATTATGAGGGCTTCATCAATCTTGAATTCATCCCGACCAATGATTGCTTTCTTTCCATCAAAATTGAGGGCGAAGGCCTCTGCCACTTGCTGATGAAAACTCTGTATTTTTTTGCAAAACTTGTAACACCCTGCATCCTTGAACATTTGACATAATTCCAGGTGTGATTCCAGGTAACCAATATCATTGAGCTCCTTCCTCAGTGTCGACGTTCCTTTCTTCATTTGCCATGACGTTTTCGCACACCTGTGATCGAAAGAGTGGATTTCGGGAAGAGTTACACTGCATAGACATAGCGAAAATTGGTTTAGCTCAGATAAAATTAAGATAACTGGGGTGAGATTTTGAATGTGGCACTGATTGCAAGGAGTGCGATGAAACGGTTGATGATGTGCAATAGTCATGGTGGATAACTGAAATAAATGGGAAGTACATAAGCGCATGACTTAATGATATAGCGATCTAGAAAGATTCGCTTATATCACAGTGGGATCAATTTTCCGGTCGTGAACGTTTCTTTCTCCAGTCCTTTCGACGGCTTGTGCAATCATGGAAACATCGAACCCGTCGTTTGAAATGTGTGATAGGACGTGCTTGGTCTCTACTTTCTTCAATGATTTCGGTGGCTAAAATGGCCCTGGATTCCTTTATTTAAGATTCTGAAAGCTAAGGCTTTCTGTGGTTAATGAACAATCGATATGTCTGCCTAATCCACCGAAACCTGAGATTTGAATGAGATCAAACAAAAACTAAATGAACTTTTATTTAAACTTTATTACATGGGTAAAGCTTCGAAAAATGAACCTTTAAAAATTTAAAAAGTACCTTTTAAAAGACTCCCTATCACCTAAAATGCAAAATCTAGATTGATTTATTTGAGGAGATAACACTGGCTCCTATTGGGGGTGAAAGCCTCCCTGTGAGGTTTCAAGAACCACAAAACCAATGCCTTTCCCGAGAAAAGAAAATTTAAAACTATCTACTAGTGTTTCCATTGGGCATGGAGTTATTCCGTAAAAACAAAAGCTGAAAAATAAAATTACAATGACAAGGCTCCAAAGCCTTAGAGATAAAATAATGTTTCAGAAAACGCCCATTAACTGGGCCACCAATCATTTCTTCACCTCCCAGACTTTGCAGAATGAAGGTGTTGTTGTGTTGTACTTGAGTTATCATGAAAGGACCGGTCCACAAAGAGTTAAACTTGTCATGTTTGCCTTTATCTTGTCCGAGGGCATCCCATTTCAGAACCCAGTCACATCCACCTTTTCCTTTCTGTCAAAAGTGTCCTTGATCCTCTTTTGATGAGCCTCTGATTTATCCACTAGTTGTTCTTTGACCTGCTGCAATTCTACCAAGTCAAGCATTCTTCTTATCATATCATTTGACTCAGTTTGCTCCTCCTGAAAAAATTTAGCCACTGGTAAAACGAGCTGAATAGGGAAAATGGAATCAGTACCATAGACCAGTTTGAAGGGAGAAGTTCCTATGGATTTCTTGTTAGTTACTCTGTCTGCCCAAAGAGAAAAATTTAGTTTAGAATCCCAACTCTTTTGATTCTCCTCCAACAACTTTCTATTGATTCTGATTAGACTCTTATTGGACGACTCTACAAGGCCATTACCTTGAGGGTAGTAGGGAGTAGAATGCACCAATTGAATGCCCGTTGATTTACACATGTCAACCAATGCATTGGCTTTGAAAGCTGTTGCATTATTTGTTACTATCCTTTTTGGGAAACCAGATCTACTCAGGATGTTCTCATAAAGAAATTTCATGACGACCTGATGAGTGGAATTCCTGGTGGGAATTGCCTCTATCCATTTTGTAAAATAGTCAGTGACTACCAAGATCCATTTATGCTGACCACTAGATGAAGGATTAATCTCGCCTATAAAATCTAAACTCCACTGCTGAAAAGGACCATTCACTACAGTAGGTCTCAGGGGCAGAGATTTTAGTTGTTGCTTTCCTATGAATCTTTGACATTTATCACAATATTTCACAAAGGCACACACATCTGAAAAAAGAAAAGGCCAATAATACCCAGCCCTTAAAATATTATGAGTTGTGGTTTTTCAGTAATGATGGCCTCCACAAATACTTGAATGAAGATGATGTATGACTTCAACTGACTCTTCTTTGTTTAAACATCTTAGTAATAAACCAGTAGGATCTTTCCAATACAAAATATTATTATAAATGCAAAATTTAATTGCTCTGAGCTTAAGGGCTCGGGATTGAGTCATGCTAAGTTCAGGAGGAACTTCCAACTTTTGTAAAAAATAAATAATACTTGAATACCACTCACATGAAAACAAATGCTTGACCACCTGCTGGTTGTTATGTTGTCCTTCTACTGCTACCTTTGTCTGCAAACTTGCTTAACTTTCCCCAATGAAATTTATGTCCAAAAGATCACAGTTTTCTTCCGTCAAAAGATTGGCAAGGCCTTGGCCTTTTACCAGCTTAGTGGGCTTCACTTCTATGTCGAACTCGATTAGCTTTGCGATCCATTTAGCTCTCTTTCCATCAATATCAGGTTGAGTCAAGACATCCTTCATAGAGGATGAAGGAACATAGGTGACCTTTGCATGGAGGATATAAATTCTGAAAGATTTTAATGACTTAATGAGAGCATAAGCTTGTTTTTCTATAGGATCATACCTTAGTTAAACATCTCTGAGTATTTTGCTGAAAAAGGCCACTGGGTGATCGAGACTTTCCTCATCTTTTTGTAACAAGACTACTGCCACCGTGTCATAGGAAGCAAAGGAAAAAATATAGAAGTTCTTGGTGTAATCCAGACTGATTAGAGTGGGGGATTCCATGATAGCCTGTTTGATATCCTGAAATGAACTTCTTGCATTGTCTGTCCACTTTATCTCGAATCCCTTTTTTAGCATAGAAGTTATGTGTTTCACTAACTCAGCGAAATTTGGAATAAATCTTCTGACAAAATTTATCTTACCGAGTAGAGATTGGATATCCTTCTTTGACCTTGGTATGGACAACCTCTAAATTACTTCCACCCAAGCTGGATCAATTTTCACACCTTCTGCTGAAACGATGTGGCCTAGGAGCTTTCCCTTCTTGAAAGCAAATTGAGACTTTTTGGGGTTCAATGAAATCCCGAACTGCCTACATTTCAGAAATACTCTTTTCAAATGCTTCAGGTGCTCTTCATGTCTGTTGGAATAACATGTGATGTCATTAAGATAGATGAGGACAAACTTGTCCTTTTCTCCCACGAAAGCTATGTCCATGGCCCTCTGAAAAGTGGCCTCGATATTCATCAATCTGAATGACATCTTGGCGTACATGAAGGTACCCCAAGGAGTAGTAAAGGCAGTTTTTTCTTGGTCATCAGGATGTATAGAAATCTGGTTATAGCCTGAGAAACCATCTAGGAAAGACATGACAGTGGCCCTTGAAATTATTTGTAGCAAATGTTCCATCTTGGGTAGGGGATAGTTGTCTTTCTTTGAGAATTTATTTAGATTTCTAAAGTCAACGCATAACCTGATCTCACCATTTTTCTTTCTCACTATCACTAGATTTGCAATCCATTTAGAGTATCTTAAAGGGATTATAATTTTGGCATCAAGAAGCTTTTTGATTTCTCTTTCAATTACAGGCAATAGGAGAGGACTGATAGGTCTCAGTTTCTGTTTAAAAGGGATGGTGTCTTTCTCGAGGGGAATCTTATGTTGAATGACCTCTGGGTCATAGGTTTTCAGATCACTGTATTTCCAAGCAAAAACATCAGCGAATTCCTTCATAATGATGCAATATACAGACCTCTGATCAACGGTTAATTCAACAGACAAATTATGAATTTAGGACGATTTTGGCTTCCTATATTGTGCTCATGGACAACATGATCTTTCTCCTTCTTATTAGGTTTGTAGGGGACATCGTTATGATCGAAAATATTCTCAAGAGCCACCAAACCCCGAGGTATATAATTGTTGGGCAGCTGAACGATATCATGCTGACCCATTTTTCTTTTTAGCTTAGGCTTCTTGGATTCCTCTACATTTTGATTTTTTTGGTCAATATGCATATCAGAAAATTCATCTACCACCTGGAGAAATCTACTAAGCTCATCATCATCTTCAAAAACTTTCCAATATTTAATATTGTCGGGTAGGGATGGTCTATATTTGACTTGGATTTCATAATTGAGTCTAGGAGGCATGGGAGGAATAAACATATTGGTCGAAACAACAAGGGAATCAATAATATGATTCATAGCTCTGGGTACATAAGAAATGTCAAAAATGGAAAAAGAGTCCCGGATTTTCCATACCTCATCCCTGTAGGCTTTCAATCTGACATGTTTTGCTTGGAAAGTACTGTTCACTTGTTGTATGATGAGATCCGCATCTACAAACACTTTTAGTCCTTTGATTCCCATCTCCTTGGCAGAATTTAATCCCAATAGCAAAGCCTCATACTCTGCTATATTGTTAGTAGTTTTGAAATCAAGCTTAAAATACAAATGCATAGCCTCTTTTGAAGGAGAAATCAAAACTACACTTGCACCTGCCGAGTCTTTGGTACTGGCACCATCAAAGAACATGGTCCACACGAAAATACTCTCTTCATTAGTCTGCTGATAAGTAGGCTTTGTGAGCTGCAAAGGAGCTGGCTAAGAATCATCTATTTGAAGAAGGCATGAGCCAAAGTCTGTGTCTAAAGCATAAATGGGATGATTTACATAATTTTTTCCATCACTGATGATGTAGGAAAGTTGACTCTCTCTGTAAAGTCTCTTTAGCTCTCCTCCAAACACGGGGACTGTGGCATTCGAAAGATCCATCTGCAAGGTATCCCCCAGTCTTTTGCTCCATGAACGTGACAAGAGGAGGCCGAACTTGGGTGGGTTATCAGCCACTACAACGTCCATTACCATGTTTCTCATTGGCAACTGGGCAAGGTTTATAACAAGGTCTTTTATGAGGTTGAGGCATCTGACTTTCCTAGAGTCAAAAGAGAAGAGGTCATGATAAGGTTTTGTTACGTCAAGCCCAAGTTCATCCATCACTACTTTAGGCATAAGATTGTGTGATGCTCCCGAATCAAGCAAGAAGTTGTGAAGGATCTTGTCATGGATATTTAGGGATATGTAGAAGGGTGGACAAGAGTCGTCTTGGTCTTCTACCATAGGTCCTATAGTCACTGTTGGATTGTCATCTTGTAGGTTTATGTAATCAGCAGCTGGAGGAGTCTTTGGTTCAAGGGACTTCAGGATAACAGACTTGAAAATGTCATTCTTCATAAGTTCAGTCAATGGCATAGGCATTTTTACTTTCTGAATTTCCGATTCGAAATTAAAAGAGTATGATAATCTATCAAACGTTTTTACTTTGTTAGGAGGAGCTATGAGGATGAATTTCTCTTTGGCTTGGGGTTGCAATTGCTTCTGCTACTGTTTTTTAGGAGTGGAGGTCTGCTTTACAGGAGCAGCAGGCTACTTGGTAGCAACTTCTTTCTTTTTCCTGGGAGCAACAAGCAATGGATTTGGAGCAACAATCTTAGATCTTAAATTGCAACCTGGTTGATCATCTGTCTGATAAAAAGATTCTTCAATGCTTTCCTCATGAATTTGTTTGTCCATATGGGGTTCCTCATAATCTACTTGTGTCAAAAAGGAGGAATCATTTTCATCCCCAAAGCAATTGATGTCATCTTCTTCTTCAACTTCGTCATGAGGTATCTTCTATTCTTCTTCTAGCATTGCATTTTGGAAGGGGGCCCTGATTCTTTGATCATCAGCTGCATTCTTGTCTCTCTAAAGGATCTAGACCTGTTGGTTGTTCCTTCTGTAAGGGAACACATTGGGATTCTTGGGAGCATAAGCATTAGTCTTTTTAATTCTTGCTGGCTGTTGACTCTGAATTTTCAATTTTGACATTTCCGAGGTCAAGTTATCCAACATCTTGGCCATGTTTTCCATTTTGGTATTTGAAGAAGAAGGAGGGTCAGCAAAATACTTCTTTCTCTCAAATTTTCCTTTAAGTTTCTGAGATGCCATAATGTTAGATTCAACATCAAGAGAAACATCTTGCATTAAAGCGAGTGTGGCTAATCTTATTTCTCTAAGGATTAAGCAAAATTCTGGATCAAAGGTAGAAGAGTAAGTGATCTTTGCTGATGCATCATTTGGCTTGATCACTGCAAGAATCTTTCCGAACATCTTATTGAATCTTTTGGTGAAGTATGAGACCGACTCCCCATTTTCTCTTCTTAGATTTCCGAATTCAGAGATGTAATACAAGAGATCTCTTCTTTCTCCCAAGTGTTTCAAAAACACCTCATCTAACTACTCAATACCTACCATTGAATTTGCTGGTAGTTCCTTGAACCACTTCTTGGCTTGGCCATCCAAGCTCTACACAAAAATTCTGGTCCAAACATCTTCTTCTGAAATGTTAATGTTCTCGGCATAAGCATAGAAAGCTTCTATATGTTCTTCAACAGTATAATCCCCGGATCCAGTAAACTTCAGCATATATTTATGATAATATCCTATTGGCATGGATGATAAGGGATTGGGCAACACCAGAGGGGCATACCTATTTGCTAAGATTTGTTCCATCTTGGTCAAAGGGACAACCATGGAAATCTTGGGGGTTGATGCAGAGGAAGAATCTTCAGAAGATGAAGGTTGAGATGGGATAGGTGAGCCTATAAACAATGGTTGTCTTACTTCACTAAGGAAAGAAGGAGAAACACTGGTGGGATGACTACCCTGGGCAAAATTTTCTGAATAAGGTGGAAAATAAGAGGCTCTGTAAAACTGATCGAGAAGTAAGGCTAATTTTTCTTCACCCTTAGAGGAAATATCTTGTAAAATATCTTCAAGAACGGGCAGACTGGTATGAGTATGGAATACACCCTCTATAGGATTAGTTGGTGAAGAATTCAAAGAAGAGGAAGAGTCCTTTTGCTGAAGGGATCCTACAACTTCTTCTCTCAAATTGGATGTAATAACATGCTTAGAAATATAATCTATAATATCAGAGGAAATTGAAGGCTCCTCACCTTTCAAGTTTTCCGACACAATTTCAATTTTATGAGAACTAGAAGTTTCAGCAGAAGGGGATTCAACAAGAGGTTCTTTAGATACAAAAGAAGAAGTGTTTCTTGGAATACCCGGATTAGATGCTCTTGCAGACCCAAAAGTTTGGTTTTGCAAAACTTTTCCCCTTATGATGATCTTCTCAGGATCTGGAACTGGTGCTGCTAGTGGTCTTTCTTGGTTTTCCCTGGTGTGAGCTCTTCTCGGAGCCACTTCGTTCCAATGGATTCACCAGATAGATGGTTACAACCCAAAAATGTGTCCAAACTTTTTCTATCATCAAATTTGGATCTTGTCGTCTCCCAGGGAAGCTGAGCTTCAGTCTCTTTTCCCCAACAACGATGCCAATTTGTTAGCACTTCAGGAAACTCTCCTAGGTTGTACATCAGAGATGCCTGGTAACTTAATCTTTTTGGTAACTATTTTCTCAATAATAGGTGTGGGTTTGGATCAAGATGAATATCTTAATCACTGGATTGTACCTTCAAGACATTCTAGCTATATTCATGTAATACAAGGCCTTCAAGAGCTATTATAAGATAGGTTTGTAAAACAAATGGATAAGAAAACCAATCAGTTAACTAGAACATACATAGGAAATATATATGATGGGTCAACAAACTAGCCAAAGATGCTTATGATTCTTGCTTAACAGTCAAAAGTAAGATGACAGTTACCATGGGACCATTAAACATAGACAAAAGAACAATTTCAACTCATATGCATAGACAAAGATGAAGGAGAGTCTGACAATAACAAATGAAAGAAGCTTGCAGGATTAATATATTAAAGAAAGTGTCTTTTATACAACAACAATAGATTATAGAACTCAAAATCGAACCCTATGTTCATCAAATTTTCTTGGCTTTATAGCCTTTTACAAACAATTTCCAGATCCTAGATTACTGGATCAAATTTTGCCAAAAATAGAAAATCAATAATTGGCCTAAGTAGACTAGATCAATCCAACTTATTGACTGATCTTTATGTTATTCATATTCTTGTCAGGTGTAGTAAGCCTTCCTAGGCTTCTGGATCTCATGTGATATGGGAGGAGTCGAACTTGACACTTGTTGACAGTCAAACAATCTTATATCCTTGACAATAGCTAACCGTTGTTTACCTTTTCTGTCTTTTAAAGCATCTCCAAAACCAAAACAAACTCTTGATAGAGATGCCATTAATTATCTTCCATTGATTGGAACCATTTTTGAGTTTTCTGAACAAGAAAAACTTGAACCTGTGCAAAAACATTAGCTTTTTGCCTTATCAGTGCTTTCGGTAGCTAGAGAAAATAGAATTTGGGCCGATTAGCTACCGAAAGTTCTGCTTTCGGTGGCTAATGAACAATCGATATGTTCGCCTAAGCCACTGAAACCTGAGATTATCAAAATTTCAAAAATACCCTTGTCTTATCTCAAAAACGCCTCAGGACTGATCTTTTTAGGCTTGTGTATCTTGCTCAAGATTTGTAGGGTTACTGGCTGCCTCTGGTTGATTGCACTAAACTGCGACCTCTGCAAGGGTCTCAAGAGAAGCATGAGCTTGGTGTTTTGAAGACATTGCTTTTTTTCTCAAAGTCCTGACCTTTTTCTTCAAACCCTGAGCTACTCTCCATAAGCTGTTGTAGTCCTTTACAATCTTGTTTTTCTTTTTCTTCTCCTTTATGCTTTCACGGGCTAGTCTTTCCAAAGCTGAGTTTCTTTCTGCAAAGGTTTTTGATAGGGTTTCATACCTAGTTTTTATTACCCTTTCAATCACTTCTTGCTCAACTAGCTTCTTCTTAAGCTTCTTGATTTCTTTTGATTTATTCTGCTTCACTCGTTTGCTAGACGAGGCCTCTGCAATTTGTGGTTCTTGTTCTTCTCGGGGTGTAGGTGATGGAAGGTTCTCATAACTTTCTGTGTATATATCCACAAAAATGGAATTTTCACGCCCTATGGTAACTAAATCCTTGTGCCCTGTTTCAAACTGCTTCTCTTCATCTTCTGAGTCTGTGTAAGGGAGATTGAGAATGTTTTTGTTCACTAGGAATTCTTTGGCCTCTTCTTCTTCACTGTTAAAATTCAATTTCTTCTTAGTTTTTCCCATCTTAGAGGAAGGAGAGGGTTGATTGACTGGGGTTGGAGAGATGATTCTCATCCTCCTCTTTCCACTTCTGGGAGTGGAGGATTTCTTAGAATGAGGACTCTTTTTGCCCTCTGGACGAACTTCAGTCTGGAAATCATTCCAGAATAAGAATTAATTCCACTCTTTACCTTTTCTTTGCAACAACTCACAAACCAACAATTTGATTAAACTATGGTGGGATAATCTACCTGCAACCTGACTAGGTTTGGCCTTGACTTGATGAGCCATCTTGGATAAGCTTCGGTGGAGGAAATAGGGAAGATTGAGTGGGTTTCTACCTGTCAAATGGTTTATAAATTTAAAATGGTAAATCATCATCCTTTTGTATCGCCCTTCACATGTTACATAAACCATTATAGCTTTTAATAACTGCTGCCATTTCTCTTCAAGGAAAGATACAATAATATCTTTCTTCTAAATCAAACCCCTGTGTTTTGGTTTTAAATAGGTTTTGAATTCAACATTCTTGATAATAGTGGTTTTAAACCATTTCTCTCCATTCGTGGGAAGATATTTGAATTCGGCTATGAGGGCTTCATCAATCTCGAATTCATCCTGGTTGATGATTACTTTCTTTCCATCGAAATTGAGGGCGAAGGCCTCTGCCACCTGCTGATGAAAACTCTGTAATTTTTTTCAAAAATTGTAACACCCTACATCCTTGAACATTTGACATACCTCCGAGTGTGATTCCAGGTAACGGATATCGTTGAGCTCCCTCCTCAGTGTCGACGTTCCTTTCTTCATTTTCCACGACGTTTTCTCACACCTATGATCGAAAGAGTGGATTTCAGGAAGAGTTACACTGAGTAGACTTAGTGAAAATCGGCTCGACTGAGATAAAATTGAGATAACTGGGGTGAGATTTTGAACATGGCACTGATTGAAAGGAGTGCATTGAAATGGTTGATGATGTGCAACAATCATGGTGGATAACTGAAATAAATGGGAAGTACATAATCTCATGACTTAATGATATAGCGATCTGGAAAGATTCACTTGTATCACAGTAGGATAATATTTCCGGTCATGAATGGTTCTTTCTCCAATCCTTTCGGTGGCCTTTGCAATCATGGAAATGCCGAACCTGTCGTTTGAAACGTGTGATAGGACGTGCTTGGTATTTACCTGCTTCAACAATTTCGGAGGCTAAAATGGCCCTGGATTCCTTTATTTAAGCTTTCGAAAGCTAAGGCTTTCGGTGGCTAATGAACAATCGATATGTTTTCCTAAGCCACCAAAACTTGATATTTGAATTAGATCAAACAAAAACTAAACAAACTTTTATTTAAACTTTATTACATGGGTAAAGATTCGAAAAATGAACCTTTAAAAATTTAAAAAGTACCTTTTTAAAAGACTCCCTATCACCTAAAATGCAAAATCTCAATTGATTTATTTGAGGAGATAACACATTCAACCATGAATCAATCAACTCAGAGATAAGTAAGGGATAGAAAGAAGAGAATTTTTTTATCCTTCACTCATCATCCATGCACATAAAATAAGGGCATTTGAATCTATAAGTCTTTAAACACTGAAGTGACGACCGTTGATTCGACTCCTGGCCGACTGCTTTGGCATGAACTGATGACTAAAGGTATAAGGGATGGAAGATAAAAACAAAATATTTTCATAATGATCAATAAAACCCACACAGAGAAGTCATTGAAATCAGAAGTTGGGTTCGCCAGTGGATTTTCATTCAACTCAAAGGTTTATCATTCACAATGCAAAGTTTATCAATAAAAATGCAGAGATGTACCCAAGTTCAAGCAATTAAAAACACATAGAGAAATCGAAGTTTTAATCAATCAAACTGCATAGGTACTCATTCATAAGAAGGCACAAAGACTAAACATTCAACCATGAATCAATCAACTCAAAGATAAGTAAAGGGATGGACAACAAGGAAAATTCTTATCCTTCACTCATCATCCATGCACAAAAAAACAGGGCATTTGAATCTATAGGTCTTTAAACACTGAAGTGACGACTGTCGATTCGGCTCCTAGCTGACTGATCAGGCACAGAGTGATGACTAAAGGGATAAGGGACAGAATATAAAACCACAATCTTTTCATAATAATCAATAAAACCCACACATAGAAGTCATTGAAATCAAAAGTTGGGTTCACCAAGGGAAATCAATTCAGAAAAACAACAAACAAGGGTATTACAAATACAAGTTAATAATTTATTAATGGTAGGAATGAGAATCTTTAAGCACAATTTATTAAATTCCCTATAGTCTAGGACCATCCTTTGAGACTTGTCCTTCTTTTTTACTAAGATCACTAGAGAAGAGAATACATTCTTGTTGAGATGCATGATTTCAACTTCTTACATGTCTTTATCCATTTACTTTGTCTCACTCTTTTGAGAATATAGAAAGCAATAAAGTATAACATTGAGTGGATAACTACCCAAAATTAACTAAATAACATGTTCATACTCTTTGAACATGGTTGAATCCACTAAGATCACATATATATTCCTTATAACATTTCTTTAAGATTCATTAAAAGTTCCCTATGTTTGGATCCACTAAAAAAACGTATTAGAACATTTCTTTAAGATTCCTTAAAATTTCCCTATGGCTGGATCCACTAAGACCACATATAATGCAATGCATTAGAATCCCCAAAACAAAGAGTTTAATCTTCATAACCTCACACACCCACTAATAACATCAACATGTTTTAATCATGATGAGGTGAAGGTCTTGCATAAACATGGATTATATGCCATTGATAAACTTCCCATTAGCATTGTTTAAGTCATTGAGTTTTTATACTAATTCCTTTATTGTCATGTTACATGGGATGGGTATGAGGCTTGTTCGTATTCATAATATAAATTAAGATGAGGTGGAGAAAATGTAATATTTGTGAGGCTTAGTTGGAGTTAGAAATCTAGATAAAATATAGTCATATAAGGTGGAAATTCACGTTGATTGAGAGCAATCATGACAATAATTTCAAATGTAAGTGCATCATAACCTATTGTAAACATAGTAATGTGAGTTTTAATGGTATATATATTTTGAAGAAGACGCAATTGAGTGATTCTTAACTGTCACAAAATTTATGGTGGTAATGAAGCCTATTTCTACAAATAGTAATGTGAGTTTTAATGGCGTATATATTTTGAAGAAGATGCAATTGAGTGAGTCTTAATTGTCACAAAATTAATGGTTCCAAATGGTAATGTCTACAATGATGCTAATGGAATAGTTTAGGTGATATTCTTACATTATCTTTGTGATATAGAAAATGCTTTTCTAAGATGTTGTGTTTTGAAATTCGATCATTCAATATATTTTCCAATATATTTTCCAACATGCATAGTTTACTTGTTATAGTGTATAATATACGATGGTTGGTTGGGATACTGCATGGGATCTTTTCGATAAATATGATAAATATTATAGTGAGTTAAAGGTTAACTATTTAATAATAATATTGTTTTTATCTAAAGAAGGTCATTATTTCTAATTCTAAGACTTTGCAAAACTTGTGATATTTTGAAAGGGGCATACAAAGAAGATGAAAATAATGGTAGAAGTGCAGAATTATGGATTTAGAAAACTCTAGAAAATTATTGACATTTTAACTGTCAGAACTTATCCTATGTTATACAAAAATAGAAGACGACTAAACAAAGATTAAAACTATTTTCAAAATGACAGTATATCAAATTATCTAAACACTGATATATATTTTCTTCTAAAAACAAAAGTGACTTATCTAATCACACCTTGGATAATGAAACACCTTCCTAATCCAGGAATTCATTGTTTACTATACAACAACTTGTTATGCCTTTAATCTTGGCACATAAGAAATCTTGCTTTACTAAGTGTTGCACTTTTATCTGATCACAGATTGGATAATGTTATATTATATAACATATGAACTATGCAAATGTTATATTATATAACATATGCACAGTGTGTATGTTATATAATATAACATATGCACTGTGCATATGTTATATCTAAACACTGATATATATTTTCTTCTAAAAACAAAAGAATTTAAACTCAAACAGACTTCAAAGACTCAAAACAAAGATTACAAAGGGAGGCATTTGACGGCAGTGAAAATTCCTAAAATTTAAGTCATATTTGGGCAAAGGAAACATAAGTAGTTGAATTGTTGTAGGAATTATACTAATAATTGAAGTTGAAAATATAATCTTTCAATAAGATGAAAATCCATTTTCTAAATTCTAAATGAGAATTCTGGTCTTATATTGTAAATGTTGTTGTATCATTGTCCCCAACAGCTTGGCCACAGGGCTGGCCCCTCGTTGCCAAGTCACACTCCAGTGGATTGTGACTTGGCTGCGGGGGCCCAGCTCTGTGGCCAAGCCATTGGCGTGCCCACGGCTTGGCCATAGGGCTGGCCCCTCGTGGCCAAGTCACAGTCTAATGGACTATGACCTGGTCGCGGGGGTCCAGCCCTATGGCCAAGCCGTTGGCGTGCCCACAGATTGGCTACAGAGGCCACCATTTAACTTAAAATTTTAATTAAAAATTAAAATAAAAAACTCAAAATTACAAATGGAATTTCAGGCTTACCTGAAGCTCGGCCCGTCTAACTGCCCACCAACACAACAACACAACCGCTCGAAGGAGAGTCCAACAACACGATGTCTGCGCCAACACCATTCACAAACACTCACTATCACAGTCGGAAAGAGCTGAGAAAAATGTTACATTTACGATGTCCGGTTAATACATAAACAGTTGTTCGGCCGAAAGAATGTTTCGGCCAAAAGGATATTGCCGGATGGAAAAAATCCACCTGACTAAATTTCTACATGAAAATCGAGGGCACCGTCATTGTACTGTTCGATTTGACATTCCATAGTTCGACCGAAAAAAGTATCTTTCGACCGAAAAATAATATTAATTCGATCGAAACAATGTTTTTTGGAATTTTGGAGATCATATTGTCACGAAAGTGTTACCCACCTCTGTGAATTTACCCGGACATCAATGGAATTTTGGGTGAAATCAACTAAGATGATCTAAAAATGAGGAAGAAAACATGGAAATAGTAATGCATAAAATGGTTTGAAGAGTGAGATATAGAATATGAAAATTCATGTAGAAAAACACTATAGGAAGGGAAAATGGACACCACACCAAATAAAACAACAACACTATATTAGATAAATTCATTGGATGGGAGGAGATTAAAGTGAAAAACCGCTTAACACAACTAAGAACCAACTCACATTGGTTGAGATGTGAAACAAGAAGATGGGAACACCCCAATGAGTCATGAAAGAAAAGGTTATGTCAAGTATGTTAAAATGTAAAGGTAGATACTGAGGAAGATTTTCACCTACATTGTGCAACATACTCACAAAAAAAGAAGGTTGAGAGTAGATTCAACATGGAAATCAACCCTTTATGCAAAGAGTACAAGACTAGATCCCATAGAGTAAACCAAATCTACAATTTGCTCCTAATTATTACACTACCATCTCTTATTATAGTAATTTATTTATTTAATCTCTTATAAAATATTTCGTGATCCATAAGGGGGTAGAATTTCACTACTACTAGATGTCTCTAGGTCTTGGCTCGTTAACATGTTTCCTTACATTCAAGGAAGACCATTTTTTTAGCCAACCATAAGTAATTTTAGGTCTTACTCCAGGATCAAAAGGTGGAATCATCGTTGAGGCTACCTCCAATGAGATCATGTGCTTTTTAGTAACATTTAGCCTTCATGAGACCAAATACTATCTCCAATTATAATTAATTTTTTATCCATAAATTAACTCATAAAATAAAATTAATCATATATTTATCATTTACCATTTGAAAATTATTAAAATGGAAAAATCACTATACCAAATTCAACTATGTATCTATGTTATTGGAAGATTAAAATAGGAAAGATTGTTAAAATGGAAAGAGGATTATCCAAATTCAACTATGTATCCATGTTCCTCGGATCGAGAGTTTTTTTGTTTGTTGTTCTTTCAGACATGAGAGTGACTTAATAAGTCTTAATATTCATCCGATATGGGGAAATGGTTTGAAATTAAGTGAATTGTTGTGAACAAAACTATAAGTAAATCAGAATGGATTATAATAATAAAATTGTTTAAGTTTTTAAGCCATTATATGTGAATGTTTAAGTTTCTTTGAATAATGATCAAAGTAATATATATAGTCTACAAGAAGTGTAATATGGAGGCCAATGCATTTTCTAAGGCATGCATTCTCATGGGTAATGGGAGATCTTCGAATTTCAAGATGGCAAACAATTTGAATATTATCACAGGTCTTTTCAATAAATCTTAGAAATTGTAGATGAACACCTCACTTGATTATGTTCTCTTAGCTTTTTGTTGTGTTCATGTAAATGAATACTACAAGTCTTAGCATTAGACTGTTGGAAAGAAAATATTAGAGACCTCATTAAAAATTTAGGAGAAATCTGTTTCTAGCATATTTTTCGAGAATCAAATATGGAGTCAGACTAGTTATCATAGGCGGCTCTTCAACATAAAGAGGGATTGATTTCATACAATAAATGGGTGGAGGGAGTGATGGGATAAACTATGTACTTAAAGATCTTTTATCCCTTTCTGGATTTGCTTTCAGACTTTCTCCTTCTTTTTACTTCTTTGCAGCTCCTTTTTGAGTAACTTGATTGTGGAGGTAGTAGGCGCATGAGACTTTCTAGTATCATAATGGGGATCAATGTTGTCTTGCCCCCTGTTTTTTGATATTGATAGCAGCATATGAAGCATACAAGTTTTGTTGGTTTTTTGTGGACCTACCCTATTGGACTGTTGTGAACAAGTCAGAGATGTAATCTCGGTGATGAAATTTTTTATATATAAATATAATGGTCAAATTTTCTGTTGGAAAACAAAATGTAAATGAATACTACATGATGATCCTCTTAGTGTCTACTCTAAACATGGTCAATCAAATTATGTATTATATATGATCACTTGCTAATATACTTTGATGTATTTCTTGGATCTCAATTAGGGCATTTCACACACTTTTTTGACTCTCAAATTTGCATGTTTGTTATAGCAATATATATAATAGACAATCTACAAAATGTAATTTTTTTTTTTTTTTAATATAAAATTATAATTTTTTTTTAGGAATATATATATAGATTTGGACATTTATGTGGGCATAAGGAGGTTGCCCCGTCAAAGAGGCTTATTATCTGAATTTCTCTCTTTTTCAAGGCGTTGAGTACTTATTCTGAGGTTTTTCTATGCTATATTGATATTTGGTTCCTAACATATGGTATCATAGCTCAAGGTCTTGGGGTTTCGCTGCTACATTTGAGACACCTTGGAATTTTAGCTATAACGTGTTTTCTACAATGATTCAAAAGGAATGACTTGGAGGATATTTAGTAGACAGATCAGTACGTTGGGTTAAAATTTAATCTCCTAAGGCCTTATACTTTCAGAGATACAACCTTTTTAAGATAGGGTTATGGAATCATCCTGTATTGAGTCATTGCATAATTTTCACTATAAATTTTTTTCTGTAACGCTCTAGCCCCTGAAATATGGAGGATATTCACATAAATTAGTAAGGTATCTGTGGTAACAATTTCAGCTTCTGGGTCATATTACATTTGTAGATACACCCTGTGGAAGATAGGGTATCTGACTAGTCCTATTGACTAGTCTTATGCAGGTGTTCTGGGTAAAACAATCATAAATTCTTCCTAGAGTATCCAAATTGAGTGAGACCAGTTGCATTGGATAGTGGACAACTCATAGTAGTTTTGGTATGAGTTACATAATTTTATATCAATTATTTTGTGCGGGGCATGCTATACAAGTGAGATATCCTAGAAAGGAAAAAAATCAACAAGTTGTGGGGAAGTTACCGTAAATTCCACTTGGCACATCCAATTTTGATCAGACTTGTGGCATTGCAGAGAAGAAATATCGGAGAGCTACAAAAAACAAAATTTCATACTTAGAAGGGATGAAATTTTGGAGATACAATAAAAGGAAGATTGTCTAGCAGAACCACCTCAAATTCAAGGTTTAAAGTGATACTTGGCCAACATGCCACCAAAAAAGGGATCTTCTACACCAAATAAGCCTCCAGACAATCCTACTTGGACTCTTGATGAAGGTGAAGAAATACGTAGGGACATAAATGATTTACAAAAGAAGACAATAACAAAATATGAACTACAAGAGATGATGGATTCAATGGAAGCTAAGTTGGAGGTAATAAATACTAAGATGGATGGTTTAAAAGGGGAGATCATGGAAGGATTGGAAAAATTACTAATAGAGAGGACACCTGAAAGTGAAAATGTATCCCATGAAATTCATGATGAGGAAACAAGGAAGGTGAATCAAGAATGGAGAAACTCCAATTTTGGGTTGAAGACCAACCACATTCCTAGGATCGATATGAGAAATTTTGATGGCAAGGACCCAACCACATGGATATTTAAGATGGAGAAATTCTTTGATCTACATAATGTTCCACATACACAAAAGGTACTAATTGCTTCTTTATATTTAGAACCCAATCAATTTGTATGGTATCGATGGCTTTGTTCTCGTAAATCACTCGTCACTTGGACAATTTTCACGGAAGAAATGATAGCACACTATGAGGATACAAGGAGCAATACCTTATGTAGCCAATTGATAAATCTCAAGCAAAAGGGTTTAGTTACAGAGCACATTGAGAACTTCCAAAGATTGAATATAAAGGTAACATATATTTCAGATGAGCACTTGATTGATGTATTCATAGTAACTTTAAAGGATATCATTCAACACGAGGTTCGCCTTTGGGAACCCAAATCATTGGAGAATGCATTTAGGGTGACAAGAAATGTTGAAAGTAAAAATATGGCTATGGCTACTAGAAGGACCAATCCTAACATATATAGAGAGAATAATGCTCCTTCTTCTAAAACACCTCAACCTACAAGGTTGACACCTCAACAATTGGA